>DWEC01003815.1:0-10304 GCA_018245735.1 Microceris miodesmiata | reverse complement strand
AGCCGGCGAGGGGACATTGTACTTGGGCAGTACTCCCTTGTCCAACCCGACGGTGTCAGGCGAACGGTGGACTACAGAGCCGACGATCACTCTGGCTTTCTTGCAACTGTCAAGAATCAGAGACGCCCAGTGAACCAGCACACCAACAATCAGTACAACATTCATGAAGAAACCACCAGGACTCCCAACACGGGAGCACCAGCCACTCAAGGATGGCCACAAACTACCTCAACAACTACTGCTCGACCGGTCGCCGTTTCTAGAACCTCAGTCATTCACCAGTCGTTCTCCAACATTCACAATCCATGGATCTAACTCTGTAACTCAGCGTATTCCGCTTCCTGGATCAGGAAGAACTCGGCGAAAACGGACACCGAATTGAATTCCGACAAAAGAATCAATTTGCATTTATATCGTAAGCGGTTAGTTTGTACTTATCTGTAGTATATTAGGTGTCATTAATAAGACGTAATTGGTGACCGGACTTGACAGCCTTGTTGGATTGGAGCCAATTATAAATAATGGTAGGGGAAATTGTCTTAGTAACGTTCAACGAATGCCACTCCGGTTCCATAACATAACTAATGTTTTTATGTAGGTAGCAATTTTTATAACTTGGTATGTATCAATAAATGTGAGCAATGGTATTTTCTCTTTCATTTTTATACTCATCCATCTATCCATTGCCTGTCCAATCATCAACTAACAGTGGACTTTAATCCACTATAAATATGAACCTACCCTAATCGTTATTACCCATTAACGAAAATATTAATCCTATATTCTTATATAACTTACTTATTCATATGTAAACGCATGTCGTAGTGTACTTTAATATTGGTAGATTGTACATTATTTATTCTGAAGGCCGTTGGCTTTAAGAGGCAATCAATTAAGGCATTAAAGCGTTGAGTAGTAAACATACAATCGAAAGCAACACTCGACATTTCGCTGGGTGCATCGCCCTCGTGAACTTGACTTTTAGATATTTCCTGAATTTCTTCGCAAACAAACAAGTTAAACTAGAACTGGAACAGTATTTCGATGATATAAAAAGGGCGTGAAGCTCTCTTTGGAACATCAGATTCACCAGTTTCATCGACATAGTCACAACATCACCCATCACATCAAAATGTTCGTGAAGGTAAATATCTACTACTATATACAAACCTATTCTGTCCACCTTTATATTCTTTTTTATTTTTCAAAACATCACTATTGTAATTTGTGCCTTTCCGTAAAAGTCATCTTATTCCGTTGTTATATTTGTACTCAAGCAATATTCACCATTTGATTTCACCATTTGAAACAAATATCTACTGGCATTGCAACAACTTTCATCGGCTACCTTATTCTATTGTCTGTCAATGCAAATGATTTTATCGATACCTTTAATACTTCGGCTCAACATTTGACATTCTCTTGCTGTGTCGTTCGTGTTAGCCATTCCCATTTCATTATCATGCAATTCACATGACCTTTGCGGTAAGTTCCAGATAATACGTCTTATGTTTATAGTTCCACGTCAACATAATTCTTGATACACTTAATTTCTTTGACACTCTAAGAACATATACGTCGTTTCAAGGAATCAAGAAGATTAATATGTTGATTCTCTTCGATGACAATTATGTTGTCTTCTGCAGTCACGATTTAAACTACCTGCGAGCCTTGTAATGCAAGATGATCAAAAATATCTTTATTCACAGTTTGTCGTTCTCTTCGCTCTCGCGGCCGCTGTGAGCGCCGCCGATCTGTCCAGCTTCTCGTACAGCGTGGCGGACCCTTACACCGGCGACTACAAAAGCCAGTTTGAGAACCGCGCTGGTGATAATGTGAACGGCCAGTACTCGCTGCTGGAGTCCGATGGCACCCGCAGAACCGTGGACTACGCTGCTGGCGCTGAAGGCTTTAATGCTGTTGTGCGCAAAGACCCAGCTCTGATTGCCGCCGCGCCCTTGGCTTATGCTGCTCCAGCGTACGCGTACGCTCCCTACGCACGTTTCGGTACCTATGGATACGCTGCCCCTTATGCCTACTCCCGTTTCTTCTAAATGACCACGACAGCCTTACGTATTTGTAAATAATAAGCCTGTAAATAAAGTATATCATACGTTCCATCACTTTTTGTATTTTATTAACAAAATCTAAGCAATAATATTATCTTATATACGTGCAATAAGCAACCCAAAATGCGAATCATAATGAGACAGTAATGAATGACATAACAACAGTTGAATAACACAATACTACGTGTGACCAATTTGCTCTCAAACGAATGTCACAAAGATGTCACACCGGTTTGTCGCATATATTTTCAACACTGGATAATCTGCATACAATTATAAAATGACTCATATTTGCATCTTTACAACACACAATTTATATATTCATTTGAGAAAGTAAACAACAAGTTTATGGATCAATATGTATTATTTGGCCCTAGTAATGCCTCCTTGGTCGAGTGGTTGTAATCGCGACTGCCGATCGAGAGCTCCTAGGTTCAAATCCTGGGTCGGGTACAATTGGATTTATTCAATTTAGAATTTCTAATAATGAATCAGAATCTGTATGACATTAGGCTCACTACTTATTCCATGGAACTTAAAACTTACTACATTACTCTGCCTACCACTTCAGCGATTACAGGCGCCATATCACGTTTTTTTAAATGATGTAGGACATATTTGTTACAACACTACTTTTTATGTGTTGTTCTATTTGTACAACACTACTTTTTATGTGTTGTTCTATTTGTACAACACTACTTTTTATCTCTTGTTCTATTATTATACCACATTGGTTAAGTTTTTTAGTAGTAACAATATGACGTGCTGTGTAACATTTAAAGTAAAAAAATCTCCTAAGTTTGTATCTACAGAAAAATGGATTCAAATAGTATCTAAATTTTAGACCTTTGATAAAATAAGTCTTTACACAAATTTTGGATTTAAAAAATGTTTTGAACTTTCAAAAGTTCTTTTACAACGGTTATGTTAAACACGAATAAGGTTATATGTCACGACCATGACTTTTTACTTTCTTTTGTTATACATACATTCTTTTGATTAATAACGCAATCCAATTTAATTATTAGATCGTTAAAAGTGCTCTAACCATTAATGCTACTTTACCTTCACCCAACAAAAGGAGCGTGAAGGAATTTGTGTACATAACACTAAGGTCATAATCAAATGTACCGTACCCGCCTCGACATTGCGTTGTTATACGATAAATATATAATTACCTTATATATAATAGTATAATTACCTTAAATATTTAATAGGCTCCCAATTAGACAAGGTCGTATGTAATATTAACGGATGTATTTGTGAGGTCGCTTCCGAAACTAGGGTTTTCTTTTAATAAGACTATGTATTTAAAAATATATAGTAACATACTCGTAGTATTACAAGGTGATATTTATATGCCAGATGGCATCTAAATTTCAATGTAATTAATAGATATGTATTACATTGCTTAACTACAATATCTATCTATGAAACAAACGAGATTTATAAAACATAAAAGGTTTTTTAACTTTTGTCTTTCAATATATTGTGGATGATGTTGTCATTGTAAAGAATAGAAGTATTATTAATATTTTATCTTTACCTAATCCTCAGAGACACTATATCTTGAAACATAGTTAAAGTAATATTTTCGTCTTGTTTTATCTTAGATACAAGGACAGGGTTACGGTTTTGTCAGCAATATTTTTTAGCATCGGAATTTATGACTAAGCTCAGCTCGTGTAGCTCACCTCAGCTTAAATTTTTTTTAAATTCTATACACATGTTCTTTGGCTGCAATTATTGAACAAGATCAAATATAATTAAATTTCATTCAAAATTACAAATTTCTTACATATTTGTACCAGAATTCAAAATGATATGTGAGTATGTAAGATCACTTCTGTACACTTTTCATCCTTTAGAACAAAGCACCGTTGAAAGTATATTTTCAAAATAATTTATTTTCGAAAATTTAAAATAATTGGTTATTGAAATTGGATTCATTGTAGCTATTTATTAACGCTCATAAATCAATTGAGCGATATTATTTTTTAAATTTATAATGTACAATGATTTTTAGACAACGAATTTACACTCCAATAAAGGACTAACCTCAACATCAATTGCAGTGCTACTGATTTTTTAGCCCACATCCCGTATGTGTGGTCAGAAGTTACAAGTTCCGCATTGCACTTAATTATTAAATGATACTATCGAAAATGAACTCTAAAAAACCCTTGCCCGGCGTGACCTAGAACGCGTACCTGTCATTTACTTCCTATTAATAGAACGAAATGACTGTACCGGACTCCTATATAAACGACCAATATTGACCGGGATTGTACATTCACAGCCCACTGTGCAGTTAAATCAAACCTATCGAAATGGCAGCTAAGGTAACAGTTTAACCGTGAAGTTAATCGAGTTCAAATAATCTGTGAGCGAGCGCGGAAACACAAGCACGGCGCCACTTATTCATGTTATAACGTGCTTAAGTGTACAATAACCGAGGAGAATATGTAATCAATTGTCGTGTATAAAATAAGTGGAAAGCTGCTACGCTTCCCACGACGGTGCTCACAGCTCCGCTTTTAAACAGATTACATGTCTTTTAAGCTCAGCGGGCACAATTCAACGTTGTATATAAGTCTCTAAGCGGGGAACAACAATGGTTCAAATGTAACTTTAACCATAAGTAGCTTATATATTACAAAGATTATTTATATTTCTGTTTTATGCTCCACAGTTCGTCGTTCTCGCTCTCTTAGTGGCGGCCGTCCAAGGCAGCGCTATCCATGGACACGCTGCTGACTACACCAGCTTCTCCTACGGCGTGGCTGACCCCCACACCGGCGACGTCAAGAGCCAGCACGAGACCCGCGTAGGAGACAACGTAGTGGGCCAGTACTCGCTGCTGGAGTCTGACGGCAGCCGCCGTACCGTGGACTACGCTGCTGACGCCCACTCCGGCTTCAACGCCATCGTGCGCAAGGACCCTGCCCTCATTGGCCACGTCGCTCCCATCGTCGCCGCTCCATTGGCCCATGCCGCACCTCTCGCGCACGCCGCTCCTCTGGCCCACGCTGCTCCTCTGGCCCACGCTGCTCCCATCGCGTACGCTGCTAGCGCTCCTGCCGTCTCCTACTCTGCTCACTCCACATCCGTTGCCCACGGTGGAGTCGTCGCTCCCGTCGCTCACGCCATCGCTGCTCCCCTGGCTCACGCCGCACCTTTAGCGCACGCTGCATACGCCGCCCCTCTGGCCCATGGTGCCTACGCCGCTCCTCTGGCCCATGGTGCCTACGCCGCTCCTCTGGCCCATGCCGCCTTGGCCGCCCCTCTTGCCCACGCTGCCATCGGACACGGCGCCATCGGCTACGGAGCCCATGGTATCTCACATTACGGCTATTAAGACCAGAATCTGAAACTAGGCAATAATTTATGTACCTTTGTAATTAGTTATTCAGGTGATGTCATGAATGATGTGTATACTGTGATCGATTTTATTACATAAAAATCCGTTTTAACAACAATATTTTGTTTTAATATTAACATACACCTAATCCAATACAATAAACCCTCACTCTAAAAAGATATGCATAAAACATTTACACAATTATGTTGTAAACTCGAGAAACTTTACAATGCATAAACTGATTCTCAGTTTAAATTATATTAAAACCAATTTTAAATCAACCGTGCGCTACCTCCTTAGTTGTTGTTTATCCACTTAATGTAAAATATATTTAAATATTATTTACTAGGAAATTTCCGTCACAGGAACACACCCTCAACCTTTAATTTCAAAAGCAACAAAAAATAAATCGTGCTGATTTTTTAAAACAAATGATTAAGTTTTTTTTAATGTTTTATAATTTATCAAAATAAATACTTACAATTTATTATTCATACTCGTATATTTCAATGTCTTAGAACATTTGATTAAAAATTAACAAGTTAAATTGATATTTTTAACGTCCGATGTATCCTAGCAATAAATAATTATTGAATGTGAACTAAATCGATTTGGAATGTGAACGTAATTTACTTAAACCCAAATAACCTTCTGCTGTGGCCTTAACCCTTCTCCCTTTGAGCGGAGACCCGCGTCCACCAGTGCAAAGATCATCAATCCTTTAATTATGATGAACTATTATGTTATTGACTTCAGGTATTATTCTGATTTTACATAGCATGACAATAATTTTGATCCCTAGTCTTATATTTTATAATTTAATACTTTTTGTATACGCCTTGACGAATATTTTGCTGAACCACTCCAAAGCAGCAATGAAATGTAAAGAACGCTTCCATCACAAAGCTGTTTTATACTACAACTTCCAGTTGCATGTGCACTGCACTGGTATGTAGTAAAAGAATATAAAGTCATTTAACTGTTCTATTAACTGTATATTCTAAGTGTATGTAACATCACGCGTGTAATCCCCGAAGAGGTTGACAATGGAGTGTAGATCGCTCCCACAACCCACCGGTTGAGTTTACGTCCCACAATGGAATAGGTGGTGAGCCAATAGTCATACACCGGATTCGGTTTCATACACCGTACCGTTACTAAAAATTTCTACTAGAAAATTTAATTTAGAAGGATCTAATAGTATTCCACCCGATATTTTGCATTATCAATTTTAGATTGAAATTCCAATCTAAATGTATTCATAGTTTTGTTTGTCATCGTTTATTAATGAAAAAAAACATAATATAAACTTAATATAAACATGACATCACGCCAGTAATCCCCGAAGGGGTAGGTAGAGAGGAGTGTAGTACGCTCTTACATTTCATTAGATAGGTTTAAGTTCCATGGAATAGGTGGCGAACCAATTGCCATACACCGGGCACAATTCCAGACTCCGAGTCACTAGTCGAAATCTAAATAAAAAAAATCCAATAGTACCCGACCCGAACCGAGGACCTTCCGATCGGTAGTCGCGCTTGCAACCACTCGACCAACGAGAGAATCTGAACTTAATATAGTTTTATTATAATAAATATAATTTCAATTCGATACACACATATTTGTTTATCCAATATGAAAACTTTAGAATGACAAACTTTTAGTGAAATTTAGTTATAATGTATATTAGGATCGTGTTACTATTGTAGCAACCACAGTCTACCAAGTTTCTCGTTGGCTATTCATAGCCGCTCTAAAGGATACTGGGCCGATTTGAATACAAGTTTGTCAGTAACGGAGATTGCGAAAATTACTACTATCTTGATCGATATTAGGTAAGTATCTAAAACTATTAGTTTATGTACCTACCTTTTAATTAACGGCGAATTACAATATATAGTTACTGTTAATCTATTTATTGGCATAAAAAACTAAAAGGAGTGGGGTGAATAGCTTAGAAATTCATTGTTGACACAAACATATTAGCATCGTGTTATACGACACGTTGCAGAAATCTTAGATGTTATAATTTTCTCTTTCTGTCCCTCACTCATTTTGTCCCAAGAGATCTCTTCGAGGCAAGCGATGCAGAATGCCATACAAATGTCATGGATAAAATTTATTAATATTAATACTACTACATTAATAAATATACAAAACCGTCAAAATATTTTATAGAACGATCATTTCATCAGTTCATCGATTCACAAACGATAACGATCAACAAACTCCATAGTGCGTCAATTCTTTACTTTTCTTGGTTTTTTTGTTGGAAAGGATAAATGATTTTTTTATACAAAAACTCTAATTGTTACTAATTACGTTTATTATTCGTATTATATTAGATCACAGCACTACCTACATCCTTCTTCATATCTTTGCACAGCTTACCAGCCCAAACGAGCGTAACCTAGACCATGAGCTCCGTAGGCGACAGCACCATGACCGATAGGTGCGGCAACGGCGATGTTGGCCACAGGAGCAGCGGCGTAAGCCAAGGGGGCGGCGCGGGCGGCGTACGTCAAAGAAGAGGCGCCATAAGCCCAGGGAGCGGCACCGGCAGCGTATGACAGCGGAGCGGCAACTACAGCGGGAACTACAGGAGCGACGGGCGCGGCGACGACGGCGGGAGCGGCGTGCGCGACCAGCGCGGGGTCCTTACGCACGACGGCGTTGAAGCCGGAATGAGCGTCGGCGGCGTAATCCACGGTGCGGCGAGTGCCATCAGACTCCAGCAGCGAGTACTGGCCCACTACGTTGTCTCCTATACGAGTCTCGTGCTGGCTTTTCACATCACCGGTGTGAGGGTCGGCCACGCCGTACGAGAAGCTGGTGTAGTCGGCGCTGCCGTGTGCAGCCGCCACCAACACAGCGAGGACAACGAACTGTTGGAAAAAATCCATCATATAGAATAGTTATTAACATAATATGTCATAATATTTCATTACATGGAACAGTAGATAAGCAAAATCAGATAAATAATTTAAAATAATCGTTTCACCTTGGAGACCATTTTGTTTGTGTGTAGTCAACTTTAGAGCGATACTAATTAAAAAATGGCATCTCGTTACTATTTATACTCACTTGCCGGTACCAAAGTTTAGGGAACAGGAAATTGTATACCTGCATACATTATGTTTATTCATATACTTTCATTTATTTAATACACTCGAATTTTATATTATGACGTCATATGTTCCAATATGATTTTCAACATGCCTACATGAACATGGCCTGCTTGTGGCTATGTTAACTATTTGTCAAAATTAATCACACTTCGAAAATTTAAGTCTAAAAATACGGTTATATACTATATATCAAAAAGATATCACTATTTTGTGTTCACTTTTTTTCCTTTTTTTTCAAAAATAACTAAAAATATAACATGAATATTTCATGTTACATTACAATAGCAGCCCGCAGCGAATTGGAGATCCCGAGGCAGGGCTTCTCGCGCTGCCTATACTGCTACCCGTAGGCGACCAGGTGATGTAGCCACGCCTGGAAGGCCTCGGCCATACCGCTATCAGCCAGCTTTTTCTGGAATGAACACTTAAAGTTTTGTAAATAAATTATTGGTATAAAACCGTGTCGGAATTGCTTTAGAAGGTTCGAAAGTAAATTGATTTTAAACAAAGAAGTCTATGTTAGTTATCAGAAACAAAGTCGTGTAATATGATGACATAAACAGGAATTTGGTCGTCGCTGTCCTTGAGAACCTCCGTGTTGCCATGATTCACAACACCGACTTTTCTCTCAACTTCATTTACTGTTTATTTTTCTGGAAAGTTCTTTTATCTCATCCTCTAAGTAAAATGCGAAAGTTTTCGATTAATAATCATTTCCTTGCGATCTCTATTCGGTCTACCCTATCGTAATTTGTAAACTTTATGCCAATAAGCTTATCTTCACAGATATTACAAAAACATCCAACTGAACTCTCTGTCTGAACTGTCATTGTAGGTTCCGTTCTGAATTTATCAACCACCACTGCACTAAATATTTGATGATGACACTAGGAAAATATGAAGAACAAGGAAATGACAGTGTTAATGATTGTTGACTTTTCTAAGCTTTTAACAAAGCCTACCACAATCTTTACACTTTTTAAGAAATGTCTTGGCAACAACGGGCATCCAATTACTTCATCGCTTATGCGCTCAGAATTTGTTGACCTCAGCATTGGCGTACCGTAAGGTGGACATAGTATCTCGCAATATGTTTCTCATGTTAATATACTGTAACGCTTCCATTCTCAATATTAGTAATCGTAATGTTTGTACACAGAAAATCTACAGTTATATGTGGAAACTGGTTATCGATACCAGCCGTACCAGACATAACCTCCCGGCAACCAGAAACAGATTTAATTTACAATATTAATGATAAGTGGCATTACTCGTGGTGTTCTGTTAATATTTTCAAATGCCAATCTATGTTTGTAATTGTCTCCCAAAGTGGGTTGTCTAACACTACCCCCCATTTAATTTAATGGTCAATAGCCTACTTATCTACATATACCAGTTCGTTAAGGATTTAGGCTTACTTATATACTACATATTAACTTGGCAATTATAAATTTAATAGTGTTGCCCAAAAAATATGTGTTTCAAAGTCACTTTATACATTATACATTTCAAATTGTTAATAAAACGTAATTCACGCATGTAATCCCCGAAGGGATAGGTAGAGGAGTGTAGTAAACTCCCACAATCTACCAGTTACGTTTAAGTCTCATGGGATTGGTGGTGAGCTTATTGCGATACACCGGACACAGATCTAAACTCTGATTCACTACTAGAAATTCTAAATTAGAAACATCCAATAGTACCCGACCCGGGATTTGAACCCAGAACCTCCCGATCGGCAGTCGC
>DWEC01003814.1:0-10306 GCA_018245735.1 Microceris miodesmiata | reverse complement strand
GTATGTAAGGATATTTGGCAGTCCGTGATCTCTGCCTACCCCATGAAGGATGTAGCGTGAATATATGTAATATATGTATGTACTTTTAAAGATTTTCATTGTTTTTTAGCCTCATGTAACATAATGTGTTGACCTTATAGTGAGTCCTAATTTTGAAAACTTCATTTCTCGCCGTATGCCTCTCATCGTTTTAACTATACAGTAAGTTTACACAATATCGTGCCACGTGGGCACGTACATATAATAGATATTGAACTGTTTCGTCGCAACAAACTGCGGAAGGAGTACCCGTTAGCACTTCGGCGAGCTTCCTGTCTGTTTTATTTACTACCAGGCGTAGTTCAAATACTACTTTGTTGCAATAAATTTAATTTCATTGTTCTTATGTATACACTTTAGATATTTTAACACTTCACTTGTAGCTCACTCTATATTTATAGCTATGGTGTTTTTTACAACCTTCAGGAAATGTGTACGTTGTTAACGATTTTTGTACTGGTTTTCGTACGCTATGGATTCTGAAACAAAATGATTCGAAACATCAAAGTGGATGTATAGCGCTAGATCTTCATCGAACTCTGCTCTATGGATTGTAGGAAATCACTAGTATATTCAAGAAAATTCGAATTGGCCGGAAAATTGCACCCAATGCACCCATCGTAGCTCTTTAGACTGATCACTCTGACTAAGTAATGCTCCGTAGCATCTGCCGCGAGCGCTTCTGGGAAGGCGGCCAGGACTCCGGCGGGAAGTGGAACGTTCCGAGAAATATGTCCACCGCTGTCGTCCTTCGTGCTCGACAATAAGATCAAGAGACACACGACTGCCGCTGACATTTACCGTTCTAATGTCTCCTCGCGATGGCCGACGACTTTGGCTTCCGCTCGGAGCCGCTCGATTTGATCTGTCAGTTTTCCTTTGTTGTTTCTATATCTGTATTTTCGGCGATCGTGCACTCTTTGTTTATGAGTTGGTGCATCGATAATTTATATGAAAAGTGCAAATTTTCGTCATCCGAATCGTGTCGTTCCAGTCGTCTTGTATTTTGTTTTCAGTATCGCTATTATTTCTTCTTTTGAAATAGTTGCATTTAAATGAGAAACACTACATATTTTAACTTTCATTATTTCGTTTTGATGTAATTTGAAAGCGTATAAAAGTAATTGCCGTACGTAAATCTGCCGCGATCGGACAAGTCCAGAGTTCATTAGACGAATTTTTCAGCGACTGCTAACTTTAGTGGCTAAAAAGTTTTTTTTTCACGTCACTACACCGCGACTGCGATAGGAGTTGGAGTGTTTTTTTCTCTGCTCACGATCACTTGTCGGGTCGCCGCGATCTGCTCCGACACGAGGACGTTGACCGTGCCTCTATTATTTAGGGGATCGGTTTTCATATGACTGTACGTACACACACATATTTATACGTGTGTAAATAATTCACCCTTTCGATTGTGCAAATGTCATGTTTATCCACTAAATCCGTGTCTGCGTAGCGGTCTGATAACGTATAATTTAGTAATATTTTTGCATGACGGCAATGGATTTTGTGACGTTGAGTTATTGGCAAATGTTGTTTGTTGCCTTATCAAACGATCAACCGTTGTTAACACCGCTTTGTGTTAAGATATGGTGGTATTTATAAAACAAAGTTATCAATTAAATCATGACTCAGACTGATACGTGTTTCGGTTTGAAACGAAACTTTTACTGACTCTTTATGTTTCGTTCCTAACAAATGAGCTGTTGCTATGGTAGAGTTGTGCTAAAAAATTTTCAACCGGATTCATAGTTGAAAATTTAAAATTTTTATGTGAATATCCTGTTATAATTTTTTATTTAATTTCGTAAGGTGATGATGGTAATTTCATTTTGAAATTATCATGCTGTGTGTGAGTATTGTTATCTCTAAAACAATCAAATTTATCGCAGGCCCATGTTTGCTAAACAATTATTTTGACACAACACGACTTGAACCATCTCGGACTATCTGAAAGAAAGTTTGGAAGTTCCTTTTTATGGACGTAAGGCTATCGCATCTCCAGCATGTAAATCAAGGTGTTGGTTGCGGCGGTAGGTATAGCTGTGTAGATAGCGGCGCGCCGCGGGCACGCTGCGCGAGCGCGCCCAGTCAGAGTGCCGCCGCGCAACCAGACGCACGCGCGACCTGCACGCCCACTGCGCGCCGTACGCACGCCGCTCATCACTGGACGTCGACGCGGGACTCGTTTATTTACGCAACGCGATCATCGCAATATGTCACTTTGCATGTACCTTTTCTGTCCGTGGTTCTTTCTCGTGATCTACTTGGCGTTCCTCATGCTGGACGTGTGAGCGGGAAGTTTGAAGGATAGAGAGGCGAGTCGCGAGTAGCGTCGAGCGCGCGGAGCCCAGAGCGCAGGCGCGGCGTCGCAATCGATACTCGGAGCGTAGGGCCGCCGCGGCCGTCGTGTGCGAGCGGCGGGCGCGCTCGGGAGCGCCGGTGGTGCCGGTGGTGCCGGGCTGCGGTGGTGGTGTGATGTGGCGCGGCTGCGCGAGGCGCTGACTCGGCCGCACGATCGCTCCGCACGCGTCCAGCCCGCGGCCGCGCGCCGCGAGCGCCATGAGCGCGGCCACGCCGGAGGTGCGCGGCGCGCCGGCCGACGCCGCCTCAACGCCGGTCGCCCTGCCCAGGATCAAGCCAGACCTCGGCCTCAATGATGCAACACTATTCGCAGTCTACTGCTTCATTAAGAATTTCATCGGGTGAGTCCAGACGCCTAACCTCAATCTCAGTTGGCCGGCCGGCCGGGTCGAGCTCTCGTTCATCGTGCCGGAATGTTGAGCGCTCGTTCGCCATTTTCATTTGACATGTAAAAATAAATGTTGTGTATTACGCGGCGATGTGAGTTGTGTAATTTCGTTGTGATAAACTGGAAACTATAACCCACATCTTAATGCCCACTTAATTTGAATAACGCCCTGTAACACGCTCGCCGGCGGTACGTAGCGGCGTCACAAATAGCCAGCGCCGCGGCCCGAATGGACAAAGAGCCGTGTTACATGTTCACTTATTCAGTGAAATTTAGATTGGCCGCGTATTATTCGTACTCATGCTTATGGTTGTTTTTTTTATTCAGCGTACATAATACGCTTTTGTAATTGCAGTTACGATTATATTGTTATATCGTTACGCCGGGTCTCTAATGGTGTAGGCAGAGAGCACTGAGTGCCGAATAGTTTTATTCAAATAGACCTGACGTGATTTCTCTATGTTCATTACACTCTTAATACACGCGCGCCGATTTTAAAAACATCTGATTCATCTAGTAGCCAATAATTAGTGGAATCCTCCCAATACGGTCCTTTCATAATTACATTAATACTATCTTTGATTTAATATAATTTATCAGTCATATTTTCGTGTCAGACAGTAGATATGTTCGTCAGTGCAAACCTTAGACATCGCCTGATATGACATTCACAACACAATGCTAATCCGCCCCTAGCAATTACATGTTAAAGTCAAACCACATTGTATTCACTATTTGTTTATTTCACAAAAGGCATACATACATATATAAAAGGTATATAGTAATATTTTAACAGGCTTATCGGCTCTGTTTTCTTACATAGTAACATTGTGGACATACGACTACAAACTCATAATAATTAAATATATATTATGTATACGATACCATAAATAGGTTCACCACACAGACGTAAAACGTAACTGGTGAAACGTGGGTATGTGCGTCACTCTTCTGGCTACCTTTTCGGGGATTACAGGCGCGATGTTACGTTAAAACCATACGATAATTCATATTTCACACAGTGTACATGGAGTGGATACTGATAAAAAAGTATAGTACGGCATTGTACGCTATCGTGCTCCATCGTAACCACGTTCCAAATCGCTTTCAGAGTCGATAACAAGGTCGATAGAAGCTAATCGAATGCACAATAACGCCTCACTCACTTCGCTCACTTCGCTCACTTCGCTCATTCACCCGTTCGCTCGCTTGCACTGAAATGCGCGTAAAGAAATTAACATTGCAAGGCCGCGACGAATGATTTATGAATGTCTTACATTTGATTAAATGGGTGTTTTTCGAACGCCGTCGGAGTTAAGAAACTTTAGTATAATACACACGGATCGGTCAAGGAGCCGATGGCGAAACTAACAGACCTCATGCTCATGACACGTCTGATACGTTCCGTCTATCGGTTCGAGATGAAACAAGGAGAAATTGTAAGAGGAACATCGCAAATCATAGATGCTTTCCGTACAACTGAAATTAGCTTGTGTTCTGACAAGGTTAATGTACTTTACACGTACATGGATATATTTTTTAAATTAACTCATATACGCTTTTTACATAATTAAATGAAATCGCATACTCGTTACTATTTATTAGTTTATATTCTCATATAAGAGACGACTATCTGCCTGAGAAATAAAGTTCTAAACTCAGTATTTATGGTAATTCTGCTTTTTAGTTAATGGTTTTCGTCACAATCAGTCAAGTAACTATATGGCAATTCGAATAAAGATATACTCCAAACGCATCAACTCTGCCACCCCGCCACAAACTGTGGCCTTATCCTTCTCACTACTACTGGAGACCCATGTCGAATGGAGAAGCGAGGAAAGCGTGACGATGAGAAACAGATGATGAGAGTGATATCAATGTAGCTGTTGTATTCTTCACCAGTCGCTTATAGCCAGGTATATGAGTTAGGTTAATAACTAACTCATATTAAAATAACGACCAGTGTGTTCGTTAATGCTATTATTGTTATTTATTGCTTTGTTTATTTTCACGACAGCACAGCGCGACCTTGCCGCGACCGCCGATCGCACTGTCACACGTATTTACCATCGCTTATAATACATTTGCACGACTTAATTGTATGGCGACTGCTAATTACTCGTCTAATTTTATGACCATTACGTAATATAGTTACTAGTATTATATCATCACGTCGGGTCCTTTATAAGGTAGAGTTAGGAAGACCGAGTGCCAAATTTCTCTACTCTTAGACACTTGGCGTGCTTCTTGTACGTTCATCGCTGACTGTATACAGGGACGACGGTTTCGGAGACTTCTAGCTCCACTGTCAGCCAGTATCTGAACTATTTTGTCAAGTGTCCGCCGTGACCACGCTGCAATCAGTGAGAGCTCATGATGAAGGACCTCGTACAGGTCCAAAACTACTCGGGCCATCCTGAAAAATGCGCCTGGGTTGAGCCGGTACATACATATATACGTAAAATCATTTAGACAAGTCATATGTATACATAGCTTCGTATTATCGAATATATTTTTAACAAATACGCGATTTAAACAAATATTATTCGCCGTATTCGTAGTGTTTGTGACCAGATAAGATCCTTTCCGAGCGATATGTTGTGTCCAACCTTGTGTTGAAAACGCTCCGCGGCCCACGCCTATGTTTGTTAAACGCCGTGTGGCCATTCTATATTCGTGGTATATGTTTCTTTGCAAATATTTAATTGCTATATTCGGACTGAAGATAAGGATCTTCATGTACATGAAATTAGATGTTATTAGAAATATTATAGAAGCCTCACTTTTTGAAGTCCATACATTTTTTATTGATGTACATGTTGGTAAGTGTTTGGCGGCAATTGAGAATGACGAATAGCGCAAATGCATCACCCTTGATTTGAAGAGTCCTAAGTTTCATGTGCCTCATCATACGTGCAAGGTGGCACGCTCTGGGGGAGGCCTATGTTCAGCAGTGGACAGTAATAGGCTGATGATGATGATGATGATGATATGTATGTACGAACGTACATTGTGGTGACAACTTATATGAATGGGGTTACAACATAAAATAGTTTTTACGGCGCGGAAAATCATTTATTTCCAGGAGACCCCGAATAAACTATCATGTTTCAAAATATAATTGACAAATGAGAAAAGTACGAGCGCTATGAATATTTATCTCATTTTTCATTATAAAAAAACCTTTAGACGTTCATTATTTTTTTAGTGCCATTAACAAATCAACTAACTACCTTATAATCTTAAAATGTCTAAGCACAAAAAACCGGAATTCATCAACAGTACATTTATATTTCACAATTGTCCACTGTTGGCCATACATACATGGGTCGCCAGCGAGCATGCAAATCGCCAAAACTCTCAATCCTTTCCTTTCTCGTTCCATCGGCTCCCCGCGACCTTCATTGGGTCATCAGTATATAATTGCATTTAGCTCAATTACAGAATACTTAGATTTCCTTCACTTGACCGAAAACTGTCTGTCATTAAATTTACAAACAGCTGCTAATTTTCAAAATTGCTTTAATATTACGCTAACTTACCTACACCAATTGTAATTCCTACGAACTGATACAGATATGAGTAGCGATACAACTATGTAGCATTATTTCGAAAGGTTCGAGGTCAAGTATGTTAACTGGTTGCTAAGCGTATATTGTAGAGTTTGAAAGGCGTTTTTTGTGAAGCTTTTTGCTTATATACGTAATAAAAATGATAATCGGGCAGTAGCTTTAAATTATAATTATTGAAGTAATGCTTATCCATTAAACATGAAGTGCCTTTAAAGTTATATTCAGATAGTAACATTTAAATTCGAATAGTTTTATTCGTTGTAATTTATCAGGGATGCTCTTAATTAAAGCCAAACAGCCATATCGTTTTTTTTACGTCTTCAGTTTCTGACGTTCTTTAAGCTAAAACGTGAGTAATACATAGGAGTGAACATAATCGTTATTATAGAGAAATTCAATAAATGTTTATAGTTAAAGAGATAATTTATGTCACGAATATTAAATATAGTGTAAGCACTATAAAAACATTTCCGAATATTTTTATAAATATGTACGGGTATGGTAGGTAGACACAACTTCTTTTTTCAAACATTTTATCGTTCTACTGCTGGACACACGTCTCTTCTCGAAATGAAAGGATTCAGGCCATAGTTTGCCAAGTGTGGTTTGGCAAATTTCCCACGCCTGAGTGAAATTTTTTTGTAACTGTAAGGTGCGCAAGTTTCGCCACGGTGTTTGCTTTAGTGATATTTAAACTAAGCTTAGTGTCTAGCATCTAACATGTCATTTAGCGTGTATCTGAGCTTCTACAGTGGAAAAAATATTGTTAAACAAAAGCGTTTTGTTTACATGTGTAGGTGTTCATGTCATTAATCTCAGCGAGTCACGACTGACCTTCCTCGTAGCCCACGGTCAGTCACATGGGTCTTAATTATGACCACAGTTATAATGCTATATTGATTAGCTACGCCAGAGTATTCGGTGGTCACGTGGTGGTGTAATGTGCAATTTCTATAGAAACGCAATATGGGTTATGTAATAGTATTTATGAAACATTTTGGCGGGAAAATATTATGTTAGAAAAGTTAGAAGGCATAATTAGGTTCCATTGTTTAAATTTTAAAATTGTGTTGTGTATGTTGTAACGTAACCTTCATCGACTAGAAAACTATAGAGTAACATCTTATTATAATGTTAATGTAAATTTCAACAATATATACACTACTTTAACGAGGTTATAACGGCGGATGGGAACGGCTGGATGAGATCTGCGACGGGCCGTGTGTTGTAACAGACCTTGAAAAGGCCTTGTAACAGACCTTGTACAGCAGTTGAAGGGTAAAAGCTGACATGAAGATGATGTACTTTAACTATAAGTGTTTCAAGAGTTGGCGTAAGGAAACAGTTACTTTTCAAACATTACGGAGCCAACTGCTAGTCGCAAACTGAGTGGGTCCTTGAAATACCATCAAGCTTCTCCTTTGCTTATAGGTAACCATTATATTAAGCCGTTATTGTTGAAGACGTCTCAAAACAATGAAGTAACGTATGTATAGTTTAGAGGTTTGATATTTACAATATCGTTTAAGATGATTTAAACATCTTACTATTAAATGTTTTGTGAGTATTTACACATGATAATAAGTGTAACGACTTAACTCACGTGCGTTTTTCGAGATGGCCTGACTAGTTTCGAACCTGTACGAGTACCAGTCTCTGCCGCGACCTCGCTGCGAACGCCGGGAGTTCATGAGGTGGGACCTCGTACGGGTCCGAAACTAGTCGGACCATCCCGAAAAACGCACATAAGTTAAGTCGTTACGTTTAGAACTATAAGAAACATAGAACTATACACGTCTGCATACATTGTGTACGTAATTTATAAGCTAAATAGAATTTTCTTCAAATTATTTACGCTGTCGCCATTTTCTCATTTAGAAATATAGCCAGTATTCATGGACAATATTCCCAAACCTCGAATTTTCTAGAACCCATAATCTCCTCTAAGGGTTTTATTTTGAGCAAAAAAAAAATACAGAGCTAATTCCGTCGCGGGGGTAGGGGTGAGGGTGGTATCCGATCCATCACGGGCCCTGTCACATGCCATTAGCCAGGCCTATGTGGTACGGTGGGAGAAATTGTGTTCGCGAAATATTAAAGCATGACTTGGCGATATTGTTAACTGTATACTGCCTATTCATATACCTATATGTGCCTGGTTTTATTTTTAATACAATACCGCAGCGGAGATGCGGGCACTCTAATATCCATATATAATCACAAACAAAAGAAAAAACCTTTTTCAGACGTCAATTTGATTTGTTAATTGGAGGATGAGTATGAAAATTATATACGTAACATACCTTTGAAAACCATTAAGTCTATGTCTGGTTCAGTTATAAATTAGTGGCTTTTAGAAGTAAATTGGAATACCTACCGAGTGTTTATCACAAAAAAAAACAAAGTTGCATGAGACATCTGCCCAGTCTGTGTGATATATCAAGAGTTCGAACAAATTAGACATGACTCGAATGATAACCCATTCGGATTGGGACACGACAATATTCTAGCAGACATGGGAGATTCGGTAGAGTTTCTGAAACAAAGTTGACTCTTTCTGTGTAGAAAGAATATTAATTTAGCGTTTAATATATTATAATTTCGAGCACTTAATGTTCATACCGATATACTCTTGGTTAGAAAAATATACGTTCCTAGTCTTACAATCTTGGACATGAAAAGATGACTGCTGCTCTCATATTTATAATTATCTGGGAATTTAATTTCCCTATATGAAAATTAAGTAACATGTGAAGGAGTTCTACAAAAAATGTAAGATGAAGCAATATGTCAACGTTCAAGATGGAATGATCATGGATGTATGTAGTCTCCCCTAATGATTTAATTATCTTCCTTTTTATCCTTCTTTTTCCTTCTCATTTTTATCAACATCTTTTTCTCTTTCTATCATTCCTTTGAGATAGAGCCTGATCAAATCCGGAACTCAGTCTAAAGTGGGTGAAAATTGTAGCAAGTCAATCCAATTCAGTTAAAAGCCTCGTCAACCCTCTTTTAAACCCCGTTTAACGATAAGGAGAAAGGGTGCAAGGGTTTCAACCCTTAGCTATAATGCGATGAAGTTTTAGTGTGGCAGATCAGTGCTGACAAATTATGATGTTGCCAAAAACCAATGATTACATGATTGAATGTTGTAAACATTTTAAGCACTGAAGAAATCTATGTGAGCTAATTTTTTAATGAGATCGCTGGAATACTCCCCCTCTTTACCTATGTTCACTTACATATAATGAATCTTTAAATTTCTATCATCATGTCCCAAGCTTTACCACGGTATCTTGAAATATACGTATTTTATGATTCTTAGCAGCATACAATCATGACAATGACACTGAGACTTACGATCAGAATGAGATTGTAGGTAGTAACGTAGGTACCTACTCATAAGATAATGTATTCGCTCGCATTATTGCACCAGTTTCGCTATAAACGGGGTTTATAACGGGTTTGTGTTTCATAAAATTTATAAAATGTAAATTATATCGTTCTGGAAAGAATATTACCACGATGAAATTTAAGGAAAAAAATAAATTAGACACTTCTACTGAATCCTCAAGTTCTGACTGCTAGTTAAATTTATGTATCTACCTACTTAAATAACTGCTTCGATTCCATCCACATTCCATATTGTCCGAAGTTCTCGCCGACGTTAGGTTGTCTTTGTAATATTCGAAATAACAAATCCATTTTGATTAGCGCGCTTCGGAAGCGCACGTGCGGGGCCCATTCTCCAAATCTGTCCGCCGGTGTCCTCGCCGTGATCGATCGCCGCTCGCGAATTACCAGCGTGGAGTACTCTTCACGGTTACCGCGCTTTTTTTGCAGACAGGACACATTTTACCAAATATATTCAACATAGAATGAAATCAAATAAAAGAGAATTGCTAGTAATGATGTTTCCATCCATCAGCTCTTATAAGTTCAC
>DWEC01003813.1:0-10307 GCA_018245735.1 Microceris miodesmiata | reverse complement strand
TTAATGTTTACCGTGTTTACTTTAGGTTGGAGAAGTTGAAAAAGAGGAGGCCGGTTGAGAGGTTGAAGAATAACATTCTCTCCACTTACCCTGTCATACACGAGAGGGTTCTTCATTTGATGACGCATTTCCTAATTTATAAAAGGTAAACATGATATGTGTAAAAAAGAATTAATTAAACTACGAGTATTTATGTCATCACCGAGCACTTAGCCAGCGTGGCAGATTACGGCCTGAAACCTTTGAATCTGCAAGAAGACCCGGGACCAACAGGGGAACAATAAAAGAATTATAAAAATCTCACCCGCTACAACTTGGACACTGAAAATACACTACTAATGATATCCTACAAAAAGCTAACCATATGGTACATCATACCGTCCCATCATGGAATAGCGGGGTAGGCTATTGCCATACATTGGCCACAAATGCAAACTCGCAAGCGTTACTACCAGTTTCAAGTTAGTAAAATCCAGCAGTACCCCACCCGGGTTCGAACCTAGGACCCCTCGACCCGTAGTCGGGCTTGCAACCACTCGACTAACTAGACAGCGTACTAATTAGTAGTAATAAAACGTTATTATAGTATATACTGAAATTGTGTTATCGAACTAATGTATAAAAATGTACAGAAAGTTCGGGTCACGTATAGAGAAGCCATTCTATAAGCACATGACGGTGCCGCAGCTGGTCGACAGGATACTGAAGAAGCGCGCCATCAGCTTCATGTACCCGGAGGACCACTACAAGTTGCTCTCTGGGGTTACCGGGTAAATACCTTGTTACTCTATTTCTGGGGAGGTAATGTATCTATTTCTGTATTTTGATATTTACTATATGTATCAGGCCTTTCTAAATTTTGTTATTCTATTTCTGTGTGTACATTACATATCTTTCCATATTTTTTGTGCACATTTTATATCTTTCCATATTTTTTGTGTACATTACATACCTTGCCACTATCAAAGTTTACCAGGCCTAAGACAAATATAATTCTTTCTAAAAAGTGCCCTTATCATCAGCCATTATAATTAGGTCAGTTTAGAAGTAACTGTTGCAATATGTAATGTTAACATTTGCCAATATTTACTTTCATAATTATATGGTCCTTACGGGAGAAGCAGAGAGCATGAAGTGCCAAATATACCCATTCTTACAGACCTCTTGTACTTCTTCTACCTTCATCACTTTTTATACATACACACTGCTTTTACAGATTCTTGACTGCTCCATCAGTTAGAGTCTGCCTATTTGGTTGAAATGGGACTCTCATATTAAAAATTTGAATTCTAGTGAAGAGGGCTGGGAAGATGTTGGCACTACGGATCAGAAGCGTCCTCTGCTCCTGGAGAACTGTTTGAGTTATGATGAGATGAAAATGTCATCACTCATATGCATCAGTGGATATACAGAATGTATCAATGAAGGCAGTCGTCACAATTCAGGAGTGATGAGGGATGGAGATTGTGAGCACAATGCCCTGATTATAGGTAAGCCGTGTGTTAATAATTTGTATGTTATAATTATTCTTATCATGACATAGTAAATGGAAGAGTAATAAATAGTGTTGTGACATGAAAACATGAATACATGTCATGAACAGATGGTGACATGTTGAGAAAAGATAGTCAGGCGGTCTATGTGCTAATGACTGCCATTAAAGGAAATTATAATTTATCTCTCTATAGATTTAGTACAGTGTTAATACCCAGTTTTTTAAACTGAGGTAAATATGAACTGTCTATTCCTTTGGTAAATAAAGGGATTCTGTCATGTAGTTTCTTAACCTGTACTTTTTACAGGTCTTGTTGGTCCACGATTCGAACGCCTGCACCGTATGGATTACGAAGACATCATAATATCGGACAAACAGAACATTCCAGAAAATGGTTATGGTGAAGCGCCCACTCCAGTGCGCTTTGCCCACGTTCTGAACAAAACGTTCACGAGCAAGGTTACACCCGAGGACCTGACGGATAAATATATGTGGAGACAGCTGTGGGCAGAGTTTTATGGGGTGAGGTGTTGATATTTGTCATTTTAATTTTTGAATTTTAGTAATATATGATTTAGTAATGTGTGACATACGAACTTGTTGAGCTTCCACCGATAGCAGCGAGGACCCAAGTGTAACAATAAAATCATAAATAATTTCGTCACCAGGTCAACAACTACACTCACGAGGAGCTTGCGGCACAGCGCCTCCAGTACCTGAGCGTGGCCAGGCAGTACAAAGAGCGGTTCATCAAGCTGTCCATCGAGGAGAATTGTGAGATCTTCGACAACGAGGTGTACTACAAGAGGCTGCTGATCCCCGTCGAGTGCACGCTGCTGGAGGCCGAGTGGAGGGCCCGGGAGAAGGGCAAGCTGGCTTTCGTCAATGTCGTTGGCTGTGGTAACTTGATGTTATGATTAAAAAGTATTTATTGCTCGCTTATCGTAATAGAATCTAACTTTATTGGAAAATTATGGAGAGTAGATTTTACTCTAAACAATTATGTACCTCATGTACTTGTGGATTACCTACCTTACCTACATAGCCCCTATAAAGCTATGAACCTATTAATATCTTGCATCAGAAGTGAATTCACCATACTACTTCTCCAAAGTGTTCCACTAACATATTCACTACAGTTAAAATCTAGCCACCATTATCTGATATCACCACATAACACATACTACAGTATAGTTTTGTATTATCCCCAGGGCTGGGCGTGTGGAAGATATCCTTGCACCAGACCGATATGTACGTACTGACGTTCTTGGAACGCATCCACGCGTTCCTGGAGCAGAACATGCTCAACCATGTGTCCGACGTCAACTTCGCCTATCTCCGGCCCACACAGGGTGTTTTGGGTACATATTTATTATAAAAAGATAATTACATTGGGTTTTGATTGTAATCCTGTCTATTACAGTTTGCAGTATTCTCTCCCTTAGTGTTCAAATACATTCAGCTTTATCTGTGTATCTTTCCAGAAATGTTCAACATCTGCACTAATGTAGACATACCAAGGAAGTTGTTCTTTGAAAACGCTCAACACCCTAGAGGTATGCATTTGCACATTTGTACATGTATTAATATTTTTTTTCTATGTTATCTAAATAATAAGGCACTTTACAAAATTCATATAAATATATCATCTGTAATAAATGGTAATATGATATTATTTGTTTATAATGTCTTAGCATAACTCATACAAGGACTACTTATGATGGTGAAATAGATATCACGTTTTGTCACCGGAGGCCGTTCTTATCACTTTAAAGCATTAAAAGCTTTCTATGATGTTGATTAAAAGAAATATTTCATGAAATGAAATATTTCGGTCTTGTAAAATATACAAGAGTGAGTGACATTTAGCCTATTCTACATAAAGATTTTTTCATGGAGGTCTTTTAAGTGTACTTAGAACAAAGTACAAAATTAATTTAATTTCATCTGCAGGTGGTATCAATGTGCAGCTGGAGAATAGGGAGCCGTCCTCGAGACTGCAGGGCGAGCACGAGGGCAAACTGCTCGTCCTCACGTACCCGTGGGATGGTAATGCGCATCCCGGCAATGAGTTCTGGTGAGTATCCAGAAATCGAATGTATACTTTCTTATGTGATTATGGTGTTATAATAAAAAAATAATTCACACCATCAGAGGCAGTTCGATCTTATAAAATAACTATCCAAGGTGGAAACGTGTCAAACGCTCAATAAAGCCTAAAAGCTTGTCGACAAATAAGTAGCGAGATAGTGTGAGTAAGAGAGGTAACGTGGGTGGTGCAGGCTGGGGTACCTGACGGGGTCGGGCGACCCGGCGGCGGCGTGCTCGACGCAGGTGGCGGAGCTGCACAACGCGCACGTGAACCCCGCGCTGCGCGGCGGCCGGGCGCGCGTGGCGGGCCGCCACGGGCTCGAGCCGCTGCCCGCGCACTGCGACCACGCCGCCGCCTAGCCCCACATTACTACACCGACTTCACATCACCGCTCCACACTCATTATCCTCCGCTGCGATCCTTCCTCTCTTTCCCACTCGCTCGACACTTATCCGTTTTAAGTCATCCATGAGCTTTTAACGGGTCCAGCAAATTTACATCACGACTTTACATATTGGCTGATTTATATAATTTGCAAAGATCGTAACAACGCTCAATTTTATTAAAATTATGTGTTATAAGTGTAACACATACGTACATGTATTGTCGTTCTCTTTGCGACAATATATTATCGCGGAATCTTCACGCTAACATAACATTTATTTTTGTAGCGAAGTAGCCTATTCTATGATTGAAATATCGTACACAGTTATAAAACACGATAAATCAAAATATATGACTTCTTGTATGTTTCCAGTAAGTATCGCGTACCTGATATAATAACTTTTGCATCTGAAATAGCAATTTTCAATCGAGGTTCAACTGAATGATGTTATTTCTTATCAAATACAAATATTCGCGAAATTCAAAATATATTTAAATAAAAAGCTTTGTATTAATTATGAGTATACTGATTGTAATGACTCTGTAACTTTCGAAATTACTTATATATGACAAGTCGTCCTAAAATGCCTATAACTACAATGCAAGTCTCATAACCATCATTATCATCAACATCAATCTACTGTGACCATGGCTCTCTCCAAATAAGAACTGAGGTCATGGTCTGCCACACTGGCCCCAAGCGTGTTAATATGTCTCACACGCGTTTAAATTTCTTCTGTATATTTTCAATAGTAGTAATTCAATACTATCTACTTAGTTTATGTATTAGTAATTTTAACCTGTACTAATTCCAAAAGTTTTTAAATATACGTGGCATTAAAACCAAGTATTTAATACTTATTTATTCTGATATACTCTAAAATATTTAATATGTTTTATATAAACACAGTTATGGTAGATATTTGGACATACTAAAAGAGTGACCATTGGGTCTGAAGAGGGTAAAATTTAAAAACCCAGGGGCTCTACACTGTTTCACTATACACATATACTGGTATAACATATGTCATGGAGAAAACGACATGTTATTTAAGAAAAATGCTACATGTTAGGTAAGAAAAAATGCCCAAAATAATAGCAAAATTTACAGATCATTTTACTACATCCTTCTCTAACTGGGTTTATACAAAATATTAATTATTTTATAATCATAGAATCTAGAGGCTTTTAGATATGTGTTTAAAATTGAGAAATAGATCTGATTTCGCATATTTTTCTCAACGTGCGTCCTCTAGTAGATCCCCAAGGTTACTCAGTTTCGCATAAAAAAAAATCTAAGGGTATAGAGGGCGCTAGTAGAGGCGCTTATACTCGCATTTATTAATTGTACACCTATAATTATAGTTTGTTAAAATGGATGTTGTTTGTAGCAATCGCTTTGAATGGTTCATAGTTGATGTGTGTGTTTATTTATTATCTACCAATTAGGTGAGTAGTGTGCGAGGACATCAAACTACTCACCTATTTAAATATGTATTTGATGTTGTAACTGCTTGTAGATGAATTTAAATAATCATTCCTTTATTTATTCGCTAGAAATACGATACTACTTTTGAGCATTGGATTGGTGTGTCTGCATGAGTATATTGGAGTGACTTCATGCATGCCATGGAATATCTTCATATATTATGCATTAAATGCATTAACTCGGCTATTATTTAATTTTTTTAAATCTATTGTTGAGACAGACCAATCCAATCTTAACTCGTAAGGAATTAAAACCACAGAAAATTGTGACAAGGTTGCCAGTAACTCGATGAATTCTTCTGTAAAATGGTTTTGTGTGACTGCTGTTCAACTGTTCAACATCTTCCCATATGTATGAATTTGTCAAGAAGGAAGTAAAATGTCTGTCAGTTTATGCCTAGATAATAGCTAGCCTTACATCATTTTTTAAAATTTTCCTATCGAAGTACTTTTCTTATCGAAGGACCATTTGGTAATTTGTTTTAGTTGGTACACAAATTAATACTTTACAAGAGCAAACAGTATGTTAGTATTCTCTGTGGATTTAACGCCTCATAAACTTAATGATAAATCTTTTAAATTTGAGAGCGTTGTAACGCGTTTTTGAGAATATGTGGCTCATTTGTGAGAAGATCAAAATATGTCAAAAATCATCTTTTTCAGAAAACTGTTTTGAAAATTGAAAGTTTGAAGTTACAGTCATTCTATGACTATTGTAATATTCTATGACTTATAACTCGTACAATAGTCATATAAAATTGTTATTTCAAACATTCAAAGCCTTTTTCTAAAAATTACAGTTTTTGACATGACATAGTCTTCTCGCAAATGAGTAATTGTGTCATTTGCAAAATGGATTGTTTCATTTCATAAACAAGTATAGCCTACCTATAGGTAGGGATATGACCAATCCAATTACTAAATTGAAATTAATAACATAAGGTACAATACATGTGTTTAAGAAACATAAATGTTCGCTTATTTAATTATTGTGTTTATAGATTTTATATCCCATGATCTGCTAAACAACGAGAAGATATTCTAAAGGAAATAACTCTCTGCAGTCTTTTTAATTCTTTTTTATCAATATAAACATAAGTTTTATTATGTGCAACCTTTAAAGTTCCAAAGGAATGTATAACACCATATATCGCGGAGTAATGGGAATGTTGGCCCATCAATCTAGTGGGGAGAAACTCAGACTGTGGGGCAGGGATTGATTCAAGTACCAATGAAACAATAATTGTGTTATGAGCACATATGTTTGTCCTGTCTGGGTATGAAAAGCATGGCTATATAGGTATATTTTTATATATATGGTTTACAGCTGTCTGGTACTCAAACCGAAAACTTTGTTCATTTTGAAACCAGGTAGGTGGCCAGGTTTAGGATTCTTTATATTATAAACGGTTACGACGCTCTTGAATTATTTTAAAATATATTAATCGTAGATGTAAGGTTTAAAACTATTTCAATGTTATACGTTTATAGATGTCTACAGTATTGTATTAGATTATCTAAAAACCAAAAAATAGACGTAAATAGTTATGTACGTCCTATAAGCAGGATGCGCACAAAGCCCCGAAGGAATATGACGATCCCTATTTTCGATCGATCCCTACTTTACTTTTGCTGTGATTCCTTAATTTTAGTTTTTTTTGTTTATTTTTTACTCTATTTATACCAGATACTCTATGTATACAAAAAAAATTAAACTTGTCAGCGCACATATCATGTATTATAAATTTTTATGACATATTAAGTTACAATTTTATTTCAAAACACGAAGAAAATGATGTATGTATTTGTTTTTTCCCCATTGCTTCCCTGCCACCATTTTACAAACATAACTTCTCAAGTAGTTGTTTAAGTAGTTGTGTCATTCTCTAAATGTTGTGTTGTATGTTGACTTAGATATGTCTGCATGTTTTAATCTTGTAACTTCGAATTGTTGCCATGGCAGCGATTTATGTCCACATTTTTTAATTTAAGCAACGTAAAATCGTATTAGTAATTACCATTTTCATTAAATCCAGAACAATAAATGAATGATGTTTCCATAATGTTCTCGTCATATACATACATATATCGGCGTGGAATCGGCTTGAGCTATTATCATCAAAATAATTTTTATGGTAGTCATACAATGAAACAAATGGTGGATTTCATATATTTTATGTCGGATGTGCCTCTTGTAAAATATCATCATAATCACCAGCCTACTCCCGTCCACTGCTGGATCTTGGGGTCGACGTGTTCAGAAGTGGAGACCACATCTTGGTAAACGTAACGTAGGACGCCCTCGAGCTAGGTGGAGTGGCCATATACGCAAAATGACTGGCGTCGGATGGATACGAAGAGCTGAAAATCTAGCTCAGTGGCGTGTTAAAAATCGGATGCTGTTTTATTATAACGGATCCTTGTACGGAAGTTACGAAACGATGTTGTAAGACGATATCACACTGTGAGACTCATTTGGTGCGACTACACGCATAATAACAGCAATTTGACATACTGGTATTTTATAGTCGTAGTCTCCTCATATCTATCAACGCAGAAGCTTCTTAAACCGAGAATGTATGTATCACCACATTTTCCAAACAAGCACTATTTTAAACCTCTGTTTAGTAATAAACTTCATTTTAATTCTAAAGAAACACCTCATGACATAGTGGTGGAGTAATAACCCCATCGCTCTGTTATGGGGTGTTTCAATAAAGGTACAAAACAAGCTTTACAACTCATTAGCCCCTGTTCGTATATTGCAAATGTTCATAGCCTACGCTAACCAATTACCGTTTGATTGCTATCAACTATTCATGAGGCGTTGTTCAGAGTCGAGATAAATGTCGTTATCTTCAATTATATTAACTAAACCGAGACTTTTATAATTATAATAAAATATAGTTTCGAAGTCGAACTCACTGAGCCGTTTTCACGTCGATATGTATGTTGAGATTCGATATTGACGTCTAATATTGGAGACACGTGGTTAACATTTAAAACTAAAAGATTTTTACACACTTGAGCCCTTTCTTTGTCTGTATATGTGTGAAGTTTCCATTTTTTATTTTTATATATATAATTTTAGTAAAAATTGGAACTTTCTATAGAATCGATTATATTAGAGAAATATCAATGTTTGTAGTATTTTTCTTCAAATATTCATAATTATTATAATCTTATATGGATGTATGTCTTTTCAAAATAAAATATGATGTTTTACGGCTTCTAATATTGTTTTATTTTTATCATTTTACTAATACCTTTCTCCTAACTTTTTAAAATATAGATCATGCTTAATCTGTGACCACGCATTAATAAGAGCTAATCTTTTGAATACCTACTATTACCGTCTCTCAACTCTTTCAATGAAGATGGTCACTACTGCCGCTCATCATTTAATACTGACTAATAATCTTATTGATGATCATCATCGTCGACCACAACCTGTTTTTGTCGATTGCTTGATGTAAACTATTGGAGATTCTGCACTTTCGTAGAGCATTATAAGTCATAAGGATTACTTATTCCTACTAATAACTAATACTAACTGAAGTAAATAATAATAAATACTGGCATTAACAATCCTAGGCGCCTATCTAGGATACATTTCAACTAACTCCTGATGAATGCTCTTTCGCTAATTTTTTCACATAAAAAATCCAGCTTGGATAAAGTAGGCTCTAAGCACATGAGCGCAGGTTTGTGGGATGGTGTTTTATAATTTTCAGCTATTGCCGCACAATATGGGTCTATAATTGAGTTATCTTATTATCTGAAACGCCCGGCCCAAATTTTATAACATATGGCTGTTACACGAAAGAATATTTTTTGTATAAACGTCACCTAAAATATCTTAAATGATCACAATACTCTTGTAATGTCACTTTAGAAGGGTGTTCCGTTAAATTCTCTCGTAATTTTAGTATTATGTTTGCATATCATTCAATTAGGAACTTTAATTGTACAGGTGTAAAGTCGATAATCGTAAAATAAATATTCTCCGTTATATGAAAACAATGAGTCACAGATCAGATTAGGTACGTTCGTTTTTTAGTTCAGACTTCATATCGATTGCTTGTAGCTGAGGTGATAGTTGTTAGGTACCTATTGGTCACTATAAGATGAAACGTCAATATGAAAGGTCGGGTACATCGAAACGTAGGCAACAATCGGCACCCAACAAAAATAAAAAACAAGGAAGTGAAAGCAGTGGGCAAACATCGGTAAGTCAGTCGCACATATTAATTCTCTATTACGTGATCCAGATTATACGCATTATTGTGGCTTCTGTTTTATGATCTGTCTTAACATTTCTTTCCGGTGGACACTGATATTACCATAGAGAAATTTTATTAAAGTAGGGAAGACGGTTACGGCTGCCTGTAAGCGGCGACGTCCGACAGTTAGAAACTGAGAAACGTTCGCGATACCCTATCTATATCTCTCGCTGTGTCACTATTGATGCATGCGCAGAAAAAGAACTGCTTGTTTTTCAATTATTGAACTCACGCCAGCGCTACATAGAGATATCATATAGAGAGTAGGGAAAACATATGGCTGCCTGTAAGCGGCAACGCTCCACGGTTAGAAAAAGAACAGAGAAACGACCGCCATAGCCCTACATATTTCTCTCTATGTCACTATTGACGCATATGCAGCAAAATAACAGACCGGACACACTGTGTATAATATCTCTATGGATATTACGTCTATACTTCTATAGTGTACGCGCGAGAGCTAGTCACCGCCAGAGGTATGTGAGCGACAGGACGGGGGAGGTAAATAAGCGTCAAGCTGACTCAGTCGGCCGTCAACCGCCGTGACAGTTACACGATTCAGTTG
>DWEC01003812.1:0-10308 GCA_018245735.1 Microceris miodesmiata | reverse complement strand
ATATTTATCATCATGTTCTTAATCGGTTTTTGGTCTTAACTAAAGTTGCAGTTAGGATTGTTTTAAATGGATAGAAATAAAGTTTTTTTATGAAGATTTAGGTATTACTTATATTAATAGTAATACTATCTAAAACCTAAGAATTAGCTAAAATGATTTGATACAAATAGTCAATTCTGAAGAACATTCAGTTTCCTGAAGAACATTGAATTGCACTTTTAGATTTCCTCGTAAAATGACCGTGATGAACTTCATATTAAAAAAATAACATTATCCTGTAGAAAATAAGGACTTCTTACATAAATTGTAATTGAAAACCGAGCCGTCGTAAGCCTGAAGCAATTTTTATAATTTACTGTGAAATGTACACGAAAGAGTGAAGGGGGAGAACGAGGAATTTCGAAATAAATCCGAAAAAGCATCATTGAATTTCAACGATAAAATATTGTAATAGCAGTTACTTAACTGTTAAATTATTTCCTTCACAAGTGTCATTTTTATCGTAGTAATTTTATATCAAATCATGCCGTCTGTCCCCGAAGGGATAGGTAGAGTTTTGTAACATTCCTAGATTTTACCAGTTATTTTCATGTTCGCGCTAACAGCCATGCGATCAACGGGAGGCGGGGATCATAATTTAACAAAAAGTTAAGTAATTTGCTTGCATGTAAAATTCGAAGTTATTTTCCTCGTATACGTCTCATAATATTAAAAAAAAAAAATGCTTTGAAATTCAATGCCAGCAAATCTAATGCCTTCTGTTGCACAACAATAATTCGCATACATTTATTTTGTTCCCAACATTTTCGCCTCCAGTCTCGTCGACATTATAAACTACAAACGCGCGCCTCGACAACGGAGCGGAAATGATAAAATCCAATGCGTGATTCCCTTTGAATAGTTCGTTACATCGCAGTCTCAGCTTATATTCAGGTTATTGAGAATCATTCCCGCGATCCGCCATGACGAAAGTGTTATATAGAACACAGTAAATCTCACTGCTATTGACAAATCACACACCCCGTTACAGGGCCCTGTCGTCTCCTGTATCCGTCATGTAGCTTTGTACATATTTTATATTACTCGTTATGTTATATTTGATCGCTGTAACAATACACCCTTTTCTGTTATGAATCGATATGATTTTTTATACACTTAATGTAGAATGATGTATTAGCTTCGCGAAATTTAATTTTTATGTTTTAATAATTACGTCATGTTGTATTCATTATTAGAAAACATTTACATGCAAGGCGTAGGTTTTAATAACTCCACAAGAGTATGAATAAAGGTAAGAATGAAGATGATTAATTCAATATTATTGTATAACCCGAATATTCCAATCGAATGTGAGTACGTAACTTTATAAATACAGCAACATTCAATTCGAAATTGTTAGTACCAAACTTTGTCCAAAATACCCCTGTTTCTTATTTCTCTGGCCGTCTGCCAAAGTCCATTTTAGTGAAATATTCGCGTACTGTAATACAAGAGAAAAATGACCAACCAGTACCATGCAGCCAACGTGTCTCTAATTACTGTAAAAGTGAAAAACCAGGCGGCTTGGACACAAAAACTGAGATACTCGTATAAACGAAAAGAAAATTTCGACTATGATACCCATGTACAGCAGCAATTATTCCACTTTAATACATTTTAGTCTTTAATAAAAGAGCTTCGTACCTTCTTAAAAAGTTTCTTTTCATTCGTGAAATACCGCGTGCCAATAGCGGAATGAAAAAAAAAATATATTACTTATGTGATACAGAAGGAAATATTTATTATGCCTCGATAAATAGCTGTCTTCGGGTACACATGTATGTATGTACAATATGTATCGTGCTCTTTGTGAAATGGGTCGTAAATCACCCCAAAGAACCCAAGGCTTCTTTGACAAAAGTACGGTCATACATAAACACATTCATACCATCTCGTTCCGTTAGAATGTACGAGTAAGAACGGAATGCAGGAAATAGATACGATGTTCTATGAGATATATTTGAATACATTCAAATTATACTATTATGAAGAAGTATGGAAAATATAAATGTAAGTCGCGATCTTCATTGTTTATTTTTATTTAGTTTTTTTTTTATATATCATGTCACAAATATTGTATTATTCTCGAGTAAGAAATTATGGATTACTGTTAGTCAAATTCTATCGTTGTTTTTGGAATTATTATACATCATAATATTATTTTATCTACGGGTAGCAGCATTCATTATGTCTATTAAAATATATTCATCATGAAACTTTGGATTTCCACTGCTGGACATAGCCCTTCCCTAATCCGTTCCATTGCTTCCGGTCCTGAGTCTTTCTAATCCAGCAGCATCCCACTGTTTTGTTCAAGCCATCAAACCATCTGGTAGGAGGGTGACGTACGCTCTTTTAACGACAATGTATTACCTACATGTATAATGTATATCTTTATTACAACTATATATGTTATGTTATTTGTATCTTTATTACGTAATATAGATAAAACAGATCCCAGTCATAATTTAATTAAAAACTTCAATAAAAGGTAAAGATTGATTTATGTTTCCCTAGCGATCAGATTGAGTTCTCTAGAGTTACGCAACTTACAAAGCCAATATACAGGTTCAGACTCTATTAAGTTCTCCTCCCCTGTCTGCCCCTTTAGGGAAATACGTGTATGATTCTATACCATGTTAAAAGATTCATATATGTAGTAAGTAGTAAAATACATATATAGTAAGTAGACCTACCTTCCCCTTCTCTATAATATTATTTAAAAGGTGTGAATCTGCCAACTGTCACTTGATCATTTTAACAGAGTATTAAACGTGTCTTTTATGAAAAGAGATCTGTGTTCAAAAGAAGAACGATAATAAGGTGGACGGAGAATTTTCCATAGATGCATTATATACATATACTCGTAGAGTAGGGAAGACATACGGCTGTCTGTAAGCAGCAACGTCCGACGGTTTGAAAGAGAGAAACGATCGCCATAGCCCTATCTATCTCTCTCTATATCCCTATTGACACATGCGCAGCAAAAGAACAGCTTGTTCAAATAATGAACTCAAGCTCGCACTAATTGTGCTTGCGCGAGTAGAAAGAGACAGATAGGTAGCCTCATTTGCGTTTTCTTTTTTTTTTTGAAGGACACATTTTAGGCTTGCGTCTTTTCCCCATTTATAATATCTCTATGGATTTTTTTAGAAACATTATGTCAGAAAACAATTACAATCTATGTTTAGATAACGTTAATTCCCTAAATGTTATGTTCGCACGTATGTACAAATATGTATGTTTGTCGAAGGGCTCAAACCCTTACACGATGGCAACCGTACATGATCTGTTAGTGACGATTGTCACGAACCTTTTCGCTCTTGCAAGGGTTCGGTAAGGTTTAGGGAGTGGTTGCTATCATTAGATAATAGTCGTTTACCCTTGTCGGTCGCTGTTTAACCGTTCGGAATATTCACGAATCGAACCTAACTTGTGTCTTCATCAGTTCACGTCGGAGCAGTGTTGGAGACATGGAGCAATGAAATGTTAATGGGATGCAGCACATCAAAAAGATTGATTGACAGAACCTCCATAGATTTATTAATATAATAAAAGTTTTCACTTTTGTAATTATTGACTATACATACCCATGTAAACATTTAGCACACTGATTTGAGCTAGCTGACTGTCTAAAACGAATTGATTAAACACTATTTTTGTACCGCGCCTACTTAAAAAACCTTGAAAACTTTAAAGCAATATGTAAGCCTTTTCGCGAACAGCTGCGTATGATCGATTTTATAATGGACCTGGAGTATACCAATATATAATATATGCCCGATAGCAAAATATTTCAGTATTTCAATAATTTATGTATCTTGTACACATATTCGACAATATAAAATATATTATTGGACACTATTATTTGGTGTGGTACAACATTTTTTCATATGATTGGTTTGGTTTGGTTGGTCGGTACGGTTTGAACTTTAATGGAACTATGTGGTCGAGTCGGAATTTAAACATATTATCGGATGTGTAATGGACGTACATAAAACATAAAACAAAAAGTGATTCAAATATTTTTACTACATGTTCTGGAATGTTCCGAACACGTTAAGAGTTCGCGATTTCGCGAAACGTTGAGTTCTGTTCATTTTCGCGACCTTGTCAATGTAGGTACATAAAAATCGTCGAGTGCACTTTCACGCTTTTACGGTTGAAGACGTTGATGTGTCATAGGTAACGACTGACAGTGTAAATGAAACCTCTAAATGGTGAAGTGTAAAAGTGTATTACAAGGAATCAGTAATATACATAATTGACAGTAGCATTAAGTTCACCCGTTATTACAACTTTATTAGAAAAGGTGTCTTGATAACAATTTTGATAAATAAACAGAGATGATTACGTAGACTCCTGCCGTCAAACGTTAGTCTATTTTCATCCCAGTTCGTAAAAAAGCTTCTTTTCCGTAAATTCTTCTATCTTCTTATGCTTCTTGGACTCTGATGGTAGTTTGTTGTATGTTTGAGTATGCTGCAGTCCTGTGTCATTTACGAATGAAACAATGATGAGTAGGAAGAATTGCAGCCAAGCTTCTTTAAATATTGATGAAGTTTATGAATTGAATTGATTAATTTGAAATGAATTATAGCACACGGTTGGAGTAAATTTCTATGTCATTATCAGCAGCAAACTATATTATCATTAAAACATGAAGCTGCTTTTGCAGACGTCGGCATCTAGTATTAGCGAGCTCGAATAAGATTTTGTAATACCGTCTGATTTGCCACAAACGTGGCTATTTCCATTTCTCGCCGGAAATGATGAACGGATTCGTAAGTAAAAGGCATTAAATCTGTCTGAGGTGATCGATTTGCATTGGGAAAATTGCATTTCGAGTCGGCGACAAGGAGGCGGCGCCTGCAAATGTTTGCGAACGCTCGCAAAAGGTTTGCTTTAGAATTTCGTGACAATTTCGTAACAGACTTCAACGTGTAATTACTATTTTGCATATATTTTGTACAATACTGACATAAAGGAGGTGATAAAACAATATAATTAAAATAGTACAATTTTTTTTACTACTGGTACAACACACATAAATAGTATTACTAAAAAAAACACGAGGAAATTTAAAGAAACATTTATTCAAAATTGACATATCAAAAAAGTGAACGACAAAGCTCGAATGAATTAAAAATTCTTGTAAAAATTATAATACAATGAGATAAAATTATTAGTATAAAAAGGGAAAGTGTAAAGTAGTATAAAAATGGCATATTGCATTTCGGAAGATTGTGGAGATTACGCTGTGACGCCGATGTTGGTATCTTCTTGTGGTCCAATCAAATGTTGTGAAAGTGCACCCATATGCTACCCTTGCTTGCCATCGTGTCCGAAAGGTCAAGTTGTTTACTGCTGTCAGAAGTCCAGCGAGAAACCTCGACGAGGAAACCATGATTGCTGCAGACAGCAAGCGCCACCCGAACGTTCCGGTCACCAATACTGCTGCCCAACATGTAATCAGCCTACATGCAAGCCCGTTAAAACTAAATACGTCATACCATGCTACCGTTATGAAGATGGACGTATTGTAAGTATCAAAAATGTATCAGCGATCCAACCTATCGCTGTAAATATCTGTATACTCAAAATATTTTAGTTACGTAAAGGGTTGGTTTACGACAATATATTGTTCCTGAAAACAACAACACAAAAATGTATGTAATAATCGTGTTGTTGATTTCAGGAACAGTACATGCCAACACGGCACGGAAGATTACCTATTTCCGCTCATCGTCGCAATGGCATACAAGATCAAATACACGGTTATAGAGGTGCAATTCGGTACTTATGTGCGGCTGGTAATCGGCAGATGCCCTCAGTGTTTACAGCTGTGGAGCCTATTCGTAAAATATTCCCCAGAATAACGCAGGAAGTGTGGCCCGTCAAAAAACGAAAGGACAAAAAGTAGACTTAATAATAGGAACCGAACGCTCCAAATAAAGTACATAAGACATAGCATAGAAAAACATATTCCCGACAGGTTAATCCCATACCATCGTCGGCGTTCAAGCGAAACGGAATTCAAGATCATAAATATATAGAGAGCGGGGGCGTAGCGTATATTCGCAAGTGCTGGCATAATTCGATAAGGAGTGATTACCCGTTTGCACTTCCTGTCCAACCGGTGAAGAAACTTCCAGCCATTGTTGCTAAGAAGTGACGACCTCGACGGTGGGTTAATTAATCAATTTTGCCATTAAAGGGCACTTCTTGGCAGTGAATAATGAACAGGCGAGGGTTTTCATATCGCGCACAGACAGTAGAACACACAACATAGAAATTCTATAAGACGCAAACAATTAACGAAAGCGCGCAGACTATGAAACGTACTATATATATTAAAGCGCCACGATCGATTGAAATAGAAATCGATAGTGTTCGAATGGGTGTGTGGAAAGAATGGAATTAAATGACAAATGTCGATTGCAGGTGCGAAAACTGCCCGTTTCGGCGTTCAAACGGAACGGCATGCAGGACCAGGAGCATTCGAAACCTTTGGGCACGACGAATTATCTTACGAGGTGCGCGCGTGACGTATCGCTAGAGTGTGAAGTGTGCAACAATCCGGCCAAAGTGTGCGATCCAATAAAAGTCCCCCAATGCGATGCTCAGCCCGCTCTGGATTGCAGATTGCTAAAGAAAAAACCAATTGAAGTGTCGCTTGCTGATGTGCTAGATGATTAAATTGGATGGATACAACAAAAGTGATTTTAATATCAAAGATGTAATAAAATACGGCAATATCGCTTGGGTAATTAGAATGTTAATTTTCTTCACCTACATACGAGTACACTTGTCGACAAAACCGTGCAACGAGAATTTTACGCTTGTTTGAAGTTTTCATATTACTTCACTATTCAAATTAACTCCGGCTACGCCTTTGTGTTCTTACAGTGGCATTAAAATATGCAGATTTTGAATTATAATTATGGAAATTTTGTAATAGTAATTGGTTAGTTAATCTTCATATGTATGTTTATTGGGTCTACAATAAGCTGAGCTTCAATTTTTCTTGTTCCAGGTCAATCAGCCGACGCGGCTGATGCGGCGGGCCTGCGAGGTAGCAGTGGGCGTGAGACCGCGGCGTAAGCCTTTCGTGGAGTCTTCGTATAGCGCTGACCCTGATCGTGAAGTTCACCGCTACCTTTCTGAAGATGAACGGGTACCCAGCAGTTAGTTTTATTCTTTAATCATAGTCCCTTATTGTATCTTGAATACGATGATAATACGGCACATGAACCGTCTATGGTAGATAAGTTACAGGCAAGATAACTTTTTGGATTAAAAGAAGTACATGTAGTACAGTATGTTCTCTCTCAGTTTGCCAATATGAAATTAAAAAGTTGCCAGTAGTGTAACAGTAGTGTTATTACGTATACATTTTTCACCGTACCTTAATAAAAACAGAACTGATTTTATTAATAGTAGCTTAGTAAATTTTAGTAATCTAGTAAATACTCGTAGTAGGGTGTTACTTGTATATAAGATTGTGCTGTGAGGCTTCCTCAGTATAAAAATTAAAGCAAAAATTGACAAAGAAAAGATTTCAATTATTATAAGTTTTAGTAAATCTGTTCGGCATAGGCTCGCCCCCTATTCCATCGTGGGACGTAAACTGGTGAAATGTGGAATTTTTCTACAATCCTCCGCCCACCCCATCTGGGAGATAAAGCATGATGTTACGTTTACGTATTCTCTCAACGAAAACCAATATCGATTGTGTTCAGTGTCAAGTAGGTATTTTACGAGAAATTAATATTCATTCGGTACTGAAACCGCCACCTGAAATTATTCCCACGCAATATTCTTTCAGAAGCCAAAGCAAAAAGCCGAATAAACGCCGACGGTGACGCTCAGAAGAAATTCAATTTTATTACAGACCCAGGCTCTGAACTGAAAAACGAACCTTTACTGCAAAATTGAATTTTCAATTTTAATCTCTCATCCTTTATCCCCGCGTTGTGGCTGTTTGTTGCTTAGCAACGCGCGGTGGTTTTAGTCACTACGGTAATCACGTGTACGATTGGTATTATTGTAATGTCTGAATCATTACACGTAATATATATTTACATTTCATACATGTACTTGTGTATAAGAGAACATATTTTGAATCGCTATCTAATCAAATCAGTGTACAGAGATAATCGTTTTTATAAGTCATGTGTCTTAAAGCTTCGAGAAAGTCATCTAAAGTGGAGAAAACGCAAACGTTTATAATAATAATAATAAATGTAATTTCGCGTGACGAAGCGTTTTCGAATCCATTTAGCTTTCGGAATTAGAATCTTAATTGAATCGTTCCCGTATCCCGTTCAGGAACAAATTACGCGAGATTAGTCAATACTCTGGGTTTGTTTGTTAGTATGTTTTGACATTGATCGCCTTGCTTCGCCCACAATGTTTATACGTCGGACGAGGCAAGGGTTCAGATGGGGATTTATTTCAGACTGGGGCTCAAGATAGGGCTTTTCGTGATCGGGCTCTGTAATCCAACTACAGGCACGATGCGGCCTTCGTATACTCTAAATCCTCAACATTGCAGTGCCTCATTATTGCCGCTTAAACCTTTACCGCATCATTGGTGTAATTAGGAGAATCAACTCAAAAATAAACCAGCTTTTCATTTTTCGAGAGTACATTTACAAAAATTTTGCCAACAGAAATTATTGCTTGCTGTTACAAGGCAGACGTAAAGTTTGGCGCAAAATTCGTAACATTTTTTCAATTCAGATATTCTTTTTTCGGATGGGATAACGGAATTTAAAAACTTTTTAGCCTCTTCAGTAATTAACAGAAAGCGCAGTTGCTCGAAACTTGGTAAACTTTGTAGATGGGAATTTCGTCTCAATTTTTTTTACCTGAAAAGTTGGTTAATTTACGAGATTTGAATCTGCGACGTCGACAGTTTATGCAAATGCGTAGTTTACTGATAGTCGTTCCTGTGTATAATATATTCGGGAATATTTTTCGGCTTTCTTTTTCAAAATTCAATTAAACTGATTAAATTATTGTTCCACATCAAAAATTCCTTCGAGATAATTAAAAGCGTCTACAATCATTAATTATTCGGTTAATATATCGAAAGCCATAAACTTCCGCGATTTCCCAACAGATCGGCTGCATGTTCAGTGACGTAGTAGGTGAGGCCTTAATTTAATTGCTTAACCAATATTCAGGCCACATTAGCGACTGCTGTATGACCGATATACGAGATAATGTTATTTACACGTCATTAAATATTAGATGTACGACAACATTTAAATAATTTGATTATCGTAATATATTTATCATTATTACATGTCAACGTATCGTCTAGTTTAATTAGTTATGGCTGGCTGTTAACAAATTACATGGCAGCCACGAAATCACGAAATCAGAAATTGACGTATCTATATCAGTTATTTCCGTTTGCTCCTTTAATTTTTCATTCTTTGTAATTGTGTCTATAATTTTGTTTTAAAATATGTAACGTAACTTCACGCCTGTAATCCCCAAAGGGGGAGCCAGAGGAGTGTGCCATACTCCCACGTTTCACCAGTTACATTTATATACGTCCCACAACGTAGGTGGTGAGCCTATTGTCGTACACCGGGCACAGATCCAGACTCAGAGACTCTACTTGAAATTTCTGCTAGATCAAAATACAAGAATCCAATAGTACCCGTACCGGGACTTGAACCCAGGATCTCCCGATCAGTGGTCACGCTTGCATACACTACCAACGAGGTAGTGAAACATATACACATTTTAATTTATTTTGTTTTGTTTTGCTCCTAGGGTAATTGTTGCTACCATTTCGAGAAACGGAACCACGAGTGTGGGCAGTGCCACGCGTGCGAGTCATGTCCACTGGCGGGCGATTGCGTGTATTCGCGTGCGATCGACCCACCCAGGAGTTACTTTTTATCGTGTTGACTGTTTGTTTGTGCTGTACTCTTTAAACAACGTGGCGGCTATATTCTGTAATAAATTGCCTATATAACGTTTTTTTTTTGTTTTTGTTCTTACGATCATAGTTGTCAACCATTCTTGTCTCTGAAGCTTTTTTTGTCACTAACACATTTCAGTTCCAGTGACAGTCTACACTGGCAACACTGCTCTAGATCATTTGTTTGTAAATTCACAAAAAGGTATAACTCTTAGTATAACCCAAAACCATGTGATGAGTTACTTAAAACTAGCATATCACTTAATGTGGGTAGTAGCACAATTTTCGTAACGAGCTAGCTACGTTGTCGTTCATACGCCGCGGCG
>DWEC01003811.1:0-10308 GCA_018245735.1 Microceris miodesmiata | reverse complement strand
ACCCCCGCGTGAATGCAAAAGAAGATAAATTGAAATGGCTAAACCAGTGCTTGTTTTGGCACGCGAACCGTCTTTAACACGGCTTTTTGTAACCGGATACATTTACACGGTTACAGTTTTAGACGGTCTAAAAACGTAAACAGGATGTAGCAGAAATCGTTAGGTAGAAATATTATGGAATATTTGGCAGAAATATTATGTTAGAAAAAGGAATATCAATATAAGTTTATATTTAGATATATTTTGTACTACCTCGCTGCTCAAGTGCTCGCAAGCGGAATTCCGATCGATATACTCCGGGTTCAATCTCCGGGCTAAGTATAGCTGGGTCTTTGTAATAAAAATTACCATTAATAGGTCGGAGTCTGGATTTTTGTCCGGTATATGGCAATAGGCTCACCCTAATACAGATTGGCACGTAAAAGTAACTGGTGAAAGCTGGGAGTGTACTACACTCCTCTACCTACTCCTTCAGGGAGATACAGACGTAGTGTTACGTTTTACCTGCATATTATAAGTCCTCAGAATACCATAACATGAGCTCTCTTGATGCTTACTTTCGAATAAGTTGGCCGTGCGTCGAGAGCTCACAAGATATATTATTATTGACGAAAATACTAGTATGATATATTAAAATCATTACATCCGTAAGTCAACCATTAAATATACATAAGTATTTAGTAGTATTAGTAAATTCCATTCATTAGTCAAGTATTAAAAAGATGCTTATGAGTTTCTATGTGTGTATATATGTTTACCAATTGTATGTATGAAAAGAAAAATAAGCCGTCACAACACTCGTTTTATTTATTTACCTCAAGGCACACGTAGAAGACAATTTTATTGTATTTAAAGGGCTGCTTAAAGGAAAAACGATACCCTTTGATTTCAACCATACGCTCCCCACAATGCTTTACATCTCGTCCTTTTTTCAAAATACCTTTGTGTACGTTACAAGGCAAATTATCGAATAATGACAAGCTTTTTCATAATTTACATATATGGCATGTACAAAAAAATAATAATATAGAAAAATGTAACATAACGTCTTTACTTTCCCGAAAGTGTAGACAGAGGTGGCCCCAAAGGGAGAGGAGTTTAGTACACTTCCACGTTTTACCAATTACGTTTCCGTCCCATATAGAACATCCTATTGCCATAAACCGGGCATACATTCCGAACCAGTTCTAGAAGTTTCTACTAGACAATCAAAGCTAAGAAAATTTAATTGTATCCGATCCAAAACGAACGCGGGACCTCTCGATCAGTAGACACGCAGCAAATTTTTACCACTCGACCAACGTAGTAATCACCCAATTAGCAAACTGACTTAATATTTATACATAAAAAAAAACTATATACGATCTAGTTACATGTCACACATTATAAAATAGTGGAAACATCCAAGCGTTATCTCTCGGGGGCAGTGGGCTGCACTGCTGAGCACTCCGGTTAACGATTCCTAACTATTCACACCAAGCGTAGTAAATTTTACGCTACATTTTTAATGACACGTACGCTAATGAAAGATATCGTTTTAATTACCAGCAACTGAATCAATAAGATATTTTAAAATGTAAATGACTCTATATCAATAAAATACTCTCAAATTTTCTGCTACCAATTTTTTATACCGCTGCTACCTAACCTACCTGCTACCTACTTATTATCAAATATATATTCGAACGTTTGTCAGCTGGTATGTACATACATTCATACGTAGGTACAATAGGTACATACTATCAAGCTTATTTCCCATAGAACTTAGAATTTTTGACCCGGTATTCGTTAAGAATGTCTCGGATTTGTTTGTAACACATACGGCTATTTCTACCCCGTCCGACTCTACTATTGCCTATTATCGTTAGAAATAATAATAATTTAGGATTTAGAAATACCCTCTTCCCAGGTAGTTTGACTATATGAAGAAGACAACGCGATGCTGCAGGATTCGGAAAGCCCCGGAAAGTACCGGAAGGAGAGACGCTGATCTGAAAAGGCCTATGTCCAGCAGTGGAGTTCGAAAAATTGATAAATAAGTGGACAGTATATTTAATTAAGCCGTTTTTGATGAGAGAATAAAAGCACATATGTTCTAAAAGACACTGCGTGAGCAACTCGGTAGCCACGGACCCGTTTTTGTACGATTGTGGCTGTTTTATTAGGATAAACCTTGCTTCCTTCTGTTTAATTCAGCGCTCTGCCCGAAATCGTCAATAAATAAATTTCTACCGCCCATTAGCCCAGTTGCTGATGTACTGTCCAATATTTGCTGTTGTAATGTCAATGCTTTTATCCTAACGTATACAGGGCGACGTTGCTAAAACTTTGCAAACACCTGTAAACATAGGTGAGCCACAAATTAAAAGGCTCAGACAACGTATTCTTAAATTATTTATTAATGTGAGAATGGTTACGCTTAGACACGATGTACTTGTAAGATTTGTAAAATAATTTACGAATCTCATAATAAACATTATTTTATCTACCTAGCATCTATGGTGTTATGGATTTGTTCCCGATGTATGAAGACAAACTAACTACTTAATCCAAGCCGACGTAATTGGTGAAACGTGGGAGTGTACTGCACCCCTCTGCCTATCCCTTCGGGGATCATAGGCGTGATGTTAGGTTTTTTTTGTTACGTATTCTATGATGTATAGAAACACAAACTCAATAGCTATTACATATACCGTATAAGAATATCGAACCGAGTGTAGGCTTATTCGAATATCGCTAGCAATAACAGCGCTATAAAAATCGAGCGAGCAATTGAGAGTTATTATTCAGAGTGAGGCGGCATGCGAATATTCTCTTTAACTTGAGATATTGGCTCGTCGCAGATAACTCACTGAGGCGGCTCAAGACGGATCCAGGAGCCTCGTTTCTTTAAAATGTAATTTATCAGAACGCGGGCAGTTATTCAGTATAACTTAAAGAGTTATTGAAGCAGACATCAGTAGAGGAACAATTACAAGTTGTTGTTATATTATATGTCGTACAGATATTTCTTGAAGTAATGTAAAGATATTTCTTGAAGTAGTTATTAGTTTGTCCTAGTAAGAAGTGTTGGATGTCTCTAAAACTAGTATCAGTGTATAAAGAGAATGATAAATGTACATGAAGCGTGCCAGATCTAGAGAATTGAAAATAAGAAGTAGGTACAAAGTCTTCTAATATGACTTGCGCTTATGAAGTCGGTGGCAGAGGTAGAAAAACATCTTAGATCTGTGAGGATAGAAGTGAGATAGTGAGATCATTCAGTATTTTCTAGCTACTTCGTAAGGAACCTAATTAGTGATATAATAATAATAATATACACTAATAACAAATAGTTATGAGTTACTACATCTGGTAACTAAATTCTAAGCTGTTATTTATGCGCCTCTGTACACCACACGCTTAAATCCGATAAGATAATCTAGACTCCTCAAATAAGCAGCAAAATATGTATAAGTCTAACTCTTACTCAATGGATTCAAAGACCTGATTCAAAAAATCATTAGCATAGATTTGATAAATTAACCTTCGATTAAGGTTACATGTAATACATAAAGCTACTAATATTTGTACTAGTATTGTATTGTAATACTAACACTAATATTTTTATGCAGAAAACCTTCGTATTTTTATATTGGGTTAAGTTTAACACTAATTTATTCCACGTATTTTACATTTTATAGAGAGGTCGATTATGAGGAATATTCAATATTTGAAAACAATGGCGGCTTATGATAAAATTTCAATTGGACTCCTGCCAGATACTTTACGAAGAAAACAATGAGGCCAGAATCCTATCGCCGGCCACGCCGAACCAAATAATCGGCATAATGAGAATGATCGCTGTGGGTCGTTCTCACATTATATAGCTGTATTATAACCCTGAATATGACAATGGATTACATTGAAAGAAAAGTATATAGTTGCATTAAATATTATACTATAAATCGGTAATACTTGTAATCATAACATTTTCCTTAAGAATCCTTTGCAATGATTAAATTGTTTCTATCACGATAAAATTTCATATTTTATCGTAATTGTTAAATTTTTCAAATAAATATATGTGTATTTTACGCACCAACTCACTAAAAAAACCTTAAAAAAAACGTTAAAATCTGTACAAAAAGATTAGTTACAAAACTGACGCGTGTGCAACAATGTTTGATTGGCCACGCAGCTTTGTATTAAGTATGAATTAGCATTTACACCTGCTAATTACGATTACATATCCCTTATCGAATCTAACTTAACTTCTTCTTCTTCTTTAACTTCTAACTTCTTCTTCTTAATCCGTAATTCTTTGTTTTAGTTTATTACAATATAATACAAAAGCTTGAAATAACTCTAATTATATTACAAGGGATGTCTAAAATTTTCCGTTACAGAATATAGGAGACCTAAAGTATTAAAAAATTATATAAATAAAGAACAAAGATATTTGTTAAGTTTATTTATTCATACCCTTAAAATGTTTTTCCCTTGTGTATGCACTTTAACGACGCTCAAACAAAAGCTTCCGGGCATCGTCACAGAAAAGCCTGCTACAGCGAAACGAGATCAGTGTCAAGGTCAGTACAAACTACAGCGACTCAACAACAAGAGGTACGAGAAAAAACTTAAAACAGCAATTGAGAGCAGTTTGATCAATATGAGTGTCCTTGACATTAGAGTAGAGTACTCGCATTCGGCTGCGAGCTGTTCATGTTATTGAATATTCACATACCTTGTATTGACGGTGGGGTACGTACGCCGAAGTGTACCTAAAATGTAGCACAGAACATACGCGAACAATAAAAATCCAATAATCCAATATCGTTGCACGATCACTGTTCAATTCACCGCGTAGTTGGATCGGTACGTAGTTTAGCACGCTACGCGCTACGGCTCGTAGCAGGCGAACGTAGCGGCGCGCGCGAGTGACTCGACTGGAAGCCCCGCCGCCGACGCGGACACGGATTGCGAGACATCGTATACCGTTGAACGACAGATAAAACATCGCTGACTATTTTTAATTACCTAAAATCAATTCTTTTTGAGTATAAACTCTTATAAGATCTAACGTGTACAATTAACGGTTTTTAATTTTACAGGTTGCGATAGTCCGATCAGAGATGTAGATGCTAGGCTTGCTTAAGAAGTAATTAATTCATAATAAATATTATTTAAGTAATTATTATTTACATAATATATTAATCTAATTAAGAAACCGAACATAAGTGCATTGAATTCAAATAAAAAATACAATACAAACTAAGCTCTATCTCATACCATACACCATACCATACACCTTACCATACACCATACCATACACCATACCATACTTATATTTCATACCATAAAAATGTAATCTATCTACTTATTGTAGTAAATTAATTTAGTTGTCGTGCAAAAAAAAAATGTTTTATCTGCAATATTGTTAATGTCTAGCTATCAAGGAGTCAGTGTCGGCGCATGCGCGGAGTGACGTCAGCGCGTCTCCCTCGCACAGAGCGAGCGGTCGCCCACACACGCACGCGGTCTCACCGACCGGTGCACTCACAGCGTTCGAACCGATACACCTCGCTTCAATCTCCAATGTAATTGTTTTCAATGAACACTTCAAACAACTATTATAGTGAAACGTCTACTGCTGATATGCTGTGTACCTTTTTCATATGTTGATGAACCATCAAAACTATTTAAATACTAATGAAAATCTGTTGTAATTGATTTTTATTAAAACATCATGTCAACCATGTCATTATCATTATCAATTTATTTCTAAGTTGCCTGTAGAATACTGAACTCAAAATACTGTTTAAGGTAATCTATATTAAAGTATAGGGGGTTTAATGTTAAAAAAAGCGAACATTACATTAAGCAGAAGATAAGCAGTTGAAACAACACGAAATTGCTCGACACAAGAGTGAATAGACGTTGTCTAGGCAAGCGTGCTCAATCCTCGCTTACCATCAGGTGATATTGTAGCCGAATACAAGCCTGTAATTATATAAAAGGCAAAGGTAAATGGTACAATAAAGGTAAAATGTAAGGTAAATACTAGTAGAGACGATTCCTGAAAAGTTTTTTACATTTTAGATTTTCAATATTAGAAGGTTCAGCAAACTCTCGCAGCAAATTCATCCACGCAGTGCAGCGTTCTCTATAAATCAACGACGAGATTTATTAAACTTTGCCCCTACTCTCCTTTGTGCCGTTGTTTTACTTGGGACCCCAACTCGAGCCTGCCATCTAATTGATTTTTTAATTAATCTATTGATATACTACTTTTTTTATCTCAAAAGTTTTCTTTTGTGAAGATCAATGTTCGTGTAAGCACCTGGTCTAGTTTTGGCTTTATTTATTTTGTAATGTAATGGTGTTTATTATTTAACACCTCATTTATTTATATTCGTTACAGAATAATAATGTATTAAACATGTTTGTTAACAACTAGAAAGTTCGTCGTAATAAACATTAAGTGTTCGTTCCTAACTCGCATTTTACCATCACTATACAATAAATAGATACAGAATTTAAAATTGTTATTTCTGCGTAACTTTAGCCCATTTGGATTTATCAGAGGCGTAATTTTTAAAAATCATCCACAATCTCACAATCTACATCCCACAATCTACATCCTATTTAAGTGTCAATATTTTGATATTAGGCTGTATTTTTGTGCAAAAGGTATTGTGCACTTAAGATTTAAAACAAACTGCCTCTTAAAGAGTTCCCATAATATTTTCAATTTGTATTAAAAATGGAATCAGAAAACAATAGCTGCAGTTAAAACACCTTTTTTTCAAAAACAATAGGAAATACCGCCACGATAATAACCGATTGTACCGCTTTAATAAATTAATGTTTTCTTCGTTGTTGAGCGAGGAAAACTTTTCAGATTTTTTCTAAAGCTTCTGAACAAACCTTTAGTAGGTACTGTAGAAAAACAAACATAGTTTTATTTAGAGACTAAGGCTGAAATTATTTGCAATATGATAATTATGAAATATAAAGCTTTTAATTGTACAATAAATAATATAACATCACAGTATTTTAGTACAACTCACACACTCATCACTCATCTATTCTCAAACTAGGCGGTGCCTATGCAATAGCTGTCGTCATCTGTCTAGTAAAACACCTGACGTGTAGACCCCATCCTCATCAGACAAATATTTGTCATGACTGAAAATCAAACCCGCAATTCCCGACCCAGCAGCCAGGATTCCTATCTACTGGATTAACACACATTTCAATATAATATTTATATGTACATATTTACGCGCCCGGTCCCTTACGGAGTAGACAGAGAGCACGGAATACCAAATATTTCTATTCCCTGCAGACTTGCCGCGCTTTTTCGACATTCAACTCTCTCTTTATACATGCACGTCAGTTTCGGAGACTTCTAACTATATTTATTACTTCAATATTTGTTTGTACTATATAAAATTTTCCAATCATCGTTCTGAACTTCACTTTTGAGACCAAAAATATAAACATGTAAAGTTACAGTTTTTATCTCAAAAGCACATTCGCATAAAGAACACTCTAGAACATTGTGCAAACAAAATGTCGTGTTGCGTTTATTTGGCGCATACATCACGCGAGCTGAGCGGGAATCTATGAGATTCTAACAAAAGGAAGGGACGGTGCGCAAACTTCTGAGAGCCCTTTCTATTTGGGGTTGTCAACGGACCCCTGCCACACTGCCCCGCGAGGGTCCGCACCCATACGGCGCAAGTCACGGGCGTTCAGAACAGCTTTATTTTAAAAGCAACACGTTTTTCTGATGTATTAAACATATGTTTTAGCAACACATGTAGGTTAATAAATTAAGTATTGGATATACACGTATGTACTCGAAAACTATGTAGAAACGAATATTTTATTTAATATAATTTTATTTACATAATAAGAGTATATTTAACTCGTTTCCATTTGACATGTTTTCTCACAGTATTAAAAAGCGTTCATGTTATGATAGTTTATTTTACGTTTCTTTTCTCAACTATAAATGATGACAAAATCGTTAATATATTTCATAGATACCATTTATGATATATAATTATAATGTAACATTACATACCTACTTTATATAAACACTATACATATATTACAAACAAAAATTACAGAAACACGTTACAATACATTACACATTTCTAAAAGAAAGAAAATAACTCATAAAACGAACAAAACTTTCCACTTGCGGCACCGCATACATAAACCATACGGAAAACAGAAAAAGAATAATGCCGGCAAATGCATAATTTATCCACGGTGCCGTATAAGAACAAAGACATATAGAGCTATTAACGGAAATGCACTATGATCAGCCGATATTGCCCCTCAGACCCGCGCTATCCCAAAATGCTACGTCACTGATGCCACTGTCCCCCAATACGTGTCCCGGCGTTCATTAACACACGGATTATCCGACAAGCTAAATTAAACATCGATCACGGTTTACGGGTATCTTATTTGTATATGTTTCATATAGATTTATATACGGGTGATTGTATGTTACGTTTTTTATTATATAATAGGCTAGTGTTCGGCCACGATTTCACCTGGTGGCAAGTGCGTCCCAGGATAGAGCACGCATGCCTAGAAAGTGCCTATTAACCTTGTTTTGAATACTCCTAGTTTATATATGTGTTACTATTTGTTAACTAAAAGGAACAGAAAATATATATGCTATAGTTTCCTTATTGTTATTAATATTGCTATATTGTCACGCCAGGTCCCTTAAAGGAAAGGCAGAGAGCATGGAATGCCAATTATCGTATCTGTACAGATCCCACGTGCTATTTGGCATTCATCATCTCGTTTACACGCCCACCGGTTTCGGAGACTTCTGACTCTCCTATTAGTCAGTATTTGTTTGGTCTAGATCGGTGAATATCGATCTTCTTGACAACTGCATGCATTTACATTCGAATTATACATGTCATTCTTTCGTCTGCCATTCATTCTACATGCCAGAAGTGTTACAATGTATATTGTACGTTTTCCATTTGCAATTATAACACAATAAAAACTTGCTGATCGGTAGATACAAGTATATAAAAGACACGTTTTACCCCAAACTACCTCATTGAAGTCATTATTCTCTTAAATCAGTCGTATAATCTCGCCGACCAACAACACATCAAAACATTAAAAAAATATAACAATCAGTTAATAAAAATATCATCAATATTACATACTTGTCCCCTCTCAATTTAAACGAAGATTCATTTAATGTTTATTAATTAATTTAATGGAATAACTATGTTTTTCTAACTCTATCAAAGAAGCTTTTAGACTAAGGCAATGTCGAGATAAAGAACATGATATGATATGAAAAGTGGGCATGTTACAAAGCGGTGCGATCCAACGCTTGGTTGTTATTGCTCTGTTATCATGCCACTAGGGATGTAGCAAGTAGGGATGTAACAGATGTGAAGGAAACTTTTTGTGATAAGCGTATATACAAATATTATAACGTAGAGTTAAATTAAAATTATCGTTTATCTGATTTCGATCGGCCGTTGGGCCAATGATTAGTGAAACTGATTGCTGTACCGCAAGTAGTGGGTTCGATTTCCACTAGAAAAACGTTTATGATTGATCAGCGCAAAAATATTTTGACTAAGTCTAGACATAAAACGTCTAGTTTGTCAGTCGTCTGATTACCGCAATACAAGCTCTGCGTAGTTTGGGATCAGATGATCATATGTACATAGAAATATTCCACGGTATCTGTTGTTGTAATACTATTTATTAAACAAACGAGTTCACTGAATTAATTATATATATAAATCCAATTGTCTTAACAATAAATGTAACGTTAGGCCTGTAGTCCCAGCAGGGATAGACACGTTATATAAGAATTTTGAACAGTCACTTCCGAAAAATATTCCAATGTTTTGTAATGGTAAATATTTTAAAGAAAAGCCAAATTAATTTGTTTAGGTAAATGTACTGTTAAATGTATAGGAGTCGAAGTGTTTATATAACTACCGCGCCATCAGTCGAGCAACAGTCTCGAATATTGTGTTATAAATCACTGACGAAACAAATTGAGGAGCTCGGAATAAAATGGTCGAGGTCACGGCGTGGACAGGATTCTTGATTGACGATATACTTTAAAACATTAGAAAGAAACATAGAGGAAAGTAATTTTAAATCGATATTTTTCGCGATCCATGCCCTTTATAAATTAGTTGGTAGTCTCTGTCTATAAGTTAGTATGTAGTGTAATTTATTTCTAAAGAAGTAATTATGATCATTCTTATTATATGATAATGAAATATGTTGTGGGCGTATTGCATTTTATAA
>DWEC01003810.1:0-10309 GCA_018245735.1 Microceris miodesmiata | reverse complement strand
ACATATCCAAAATCCGACCCACTACTAGAAAATCTAAATTAGAAAATTTTGTAGTGTTCGACCCGGGAATCGAACCTGGGACCTCTCGATCGGCAGTCGCACTTGCAACCAACACGACCAACGAGCCAGTCGACTTCATTCAACTAAGTAATCCCTGAAAAATAATGGAATATCTCTTAATTTAACGTAAGTATTCTAAAGGAGTGGCGCCAATTAGAGGAGAACTATGCCCAGGCGTGGACATCTAGAGGCTGACAATGATGATGATGATGATGATTGTAAATTCTACATGCGCATATTTTTCAGAATGGTTATGTGGACGAATTTGTACCTTATTTATCATTGTCATTTTCAGCGGGCGAAGGGGCGGTGGCGGTCGCGTTGGGGATGGGTTTGATCGGTTGCGGTATAATAGTAATCTCGTCGTTGATCTTTAACGGCTTCAACAGCGACTGTTCCGACTTGGGCGACGGGGAGCCGGGCTTGGTCTTGTCCATCGCACGTTTGGCGACCACGCTGTGGGCCGAATACACGTGGCTCTCGAACTGTTTGTACATGCCGAAGGTTGCCGTGCACACCGTGCATTTGTATGAGAGGTGAGCCGGTTTCAAGGTCAAGTTATGGTCACGGGACACGTGGTTCAGAAGCTTCCACTGGTATATCTGAAATTTACCAATGATTTGTATGTTAATATAATGGATTATACTATAAAGATGAAGATACTTAATAACACTTTTATTGCAATTATCTTAGAGTCTCCGAATGTCTGGCTGTGTCAACTTAACATAAAAAATAAACAGGTTAATAAATAAAAAATATATTCTTTTAACAATACTAGTAGCAGTGTCGAAGCGTGCTGTCCTGTTTATATTTTTAAATTATCTGTTATATACCTAGACACTACAAGTAATGCACAATATGTGAAAGACTTCTTTCCAAATACAATAATAATAATAATCGACCCATTATAATTCCACTGTTGGAATATGGGTGACCTCTCATATTGAGAGGATTAAGGCCATAATCTTTCAAATATACTAAAACGTATATGTGCATGTACATTTCCAAATATACTAAAACGTATATATGCTAATTGTTAATAGTTCAGACACCATGAGAACACTTGGCACTGTTAAAAATATTAAACCAGAACTGAGTTTACAGCCCCACTTATTGAAACGTAGTGCTCTAAAGTCTAAACCATGCACTTACAGTTGTCTCATAATCCACCTATTCATGTAGTTCTCAAAGGGTTATCACACTTCCTGGAGATAACTTTAACCCTCTTCTCGCGCACACTTTATCAATGTATTTTTTCAATCTGCACTATCACATTTAATTTCCTTATCTAATGATCAAAGAAACTTCATAGAATTTTTCACCATCCGGGTGTCGAAACCGTGGCTTTATCTATGACAAAGCAAAATAGTGAGTAATGTTCCAGTAATTATTACTCTTAATAAGGTAAATCTAAGATGTAATATATATATCGTATTTCCAAAACACCGCCGTGTCACAAATAAGAAGCAGACTACATTACCATTGGACTACAAATCACAGTATTTTATTCACCGGCTATTTAATAACCGAACCATTTTTATGACTGGCAAAAAATACTAACACACTCACCTTCCCAGGCGGACGCTTTCTATTACGAACACATGTATGTATGAAAAACGCATACCCTGCCACAGACGGGACATCTGCCTGCGTCCTTGCCCTTATTGGCGGCCTCCTGCATGGAACTGGTGACGAGACCGTGCGATCCCAGCAAATGCCTTTCGAGACCTTGGTCCGTGAAGAACCTGAAAATTTAAACCACACAATGGAATAAATAACATGAAAAATTTGTTTATTTGCTAATGCAGTTTCTTTATTTGCTAAAAATGGTGGATCCTCTGCAGACTTTTTCCGAGCCGCCCTCACTGTGTATTTCTTTTTGGAGTCGAAAACATTCACTCAAACATCACTTAGCACGATCAACACGAAAATAGTTAACTATCAATAATAGTTTATCGTGAGCATACATGTATATTTCTGGCCTATTAATGGCCTCTGGGGGACGCCTATGTTCAGCAATGGACAGCTATAGACTGATGATGATGATGATGATATATTTCTGGACGATGGAGTCCCTGTTGCTTCTACGTATATAGTTAACTGGCCCTTATTATTACGATTTCGTCCTCAAATAACTCGATAACAGTATCTTTAGTATTGTTGACATGATAGCTAGTCTTCAGTTTGGGATATATTATATTACATATATGTATATTTTTGTAACATCACGTCTGTACTCCTTGACGAGGTAGGTAGAGAAATATAGTCCTACGTTTGACGAGTTCTCTTTACATCCCGCCATGGAGTAGGTAGTGAGCCTTTTGCCATACACCGGGCACCAATTCAGAGCCCAGCCACTATATAAGAATCTCAAGTTAGAAAACCCAATAGTACCGACCTAAGGATCCAATCCAGGCTTTCTCAACCAACCGTCGCGCTTGCAACGACTCGACCAACGAGGTAGTCAAAAACCAAATCCTACATTTGGATTTGATTAGTATACTGCAAGCAACTTAAATTTCTCATAAAAATATTCAATGACGACTAATGCGTATGTATAAATATAAAGCACGGCAAGTAGACTTCGAATAAAAACATTCCAGCCACATTGTGGATACATAAATTATATGAACAAACAAATTAAATTTTGAAATAGGAATGCAACTGTCTCAAAAGGCTCGTTATACCACTGTATATTACCCGAAATGCGGTAAAGCACAAACTATTATTAACTAGTTCTCTGCATGTGAGGGTTGTGTTCTTGTGTAGCAGATTAAAATAATTACGACGGACGTTTCTATGACAAAGGGACGGTGATTGCTTCGTCGTATTTCTGTTTGTGAAGGCTTCTCTAACTTAACGAACATAAGTACGTAAAATTAGTCATGAGTTTATGACAGTAATAATTATCAACTGACAAGCTTTACTCAAAACCACGTGGCGTGTGAGACTATTCCGAAATTGTTTTTATACTTCCCTATTAGCCTCATTCGTTAAAGTGTACATATAAGGTGTTGAGACTACTGTATTTTCTAACCACTAAACAATATAATTTCAGAAATCCAGTTGCAATAACATAGAGATGGCAGAGAGACTATTCAACAATGCTAGATATGCGTTATATAGCCATACCTGAATTGACACTTCTGACAGTTGAGCGGAGGCCTGTTGTAGATCATCTTGGGGTGGATCTTCACTTTGTGGATCCACTGCATGTGGTTCCTCAGCTGCTCAAGGTCTTTGATGTAGCCGTCGCAGATCTCGCAGATGACGCAAGAGTTTTTGGCGGTGAGGTGATGCTGCTGGACGAGCGTGGGCTGCGGGTGGCGCGGCAGCGGCGTTATAGAGATCGACGGCTGGTGGATCGTCTTTGATATAGGAATGGTTTTGCCGTTGTTCTGCAAAGTTGTTAAAGAAGCTCAATATAAGTCATGTAGCTACAGAAGTTTCGTACATTCAGGTTATTATATTTTTTGTGGTAATACGAATTCAAGAAAATGCATTGTTTACGTTGAAGTCATGGATAGTAATATGACGCTAAAATTGATGTACCAATGAGTTATTTAATTCAATTACTGAGGGATTGGATTAATAGTTGCTTTGATCATAACTCGTTGTTTCCAATTAATACAGAAGCACACTATAACATATATTTAACCAAAGTCACTATGAAGATTCATACAGAAACTGAAAAAGAAATAATTCAAAAAGAAAGAAAGAATCTGAATATCACACCATTTTCAAACAGAGTTTGTTTAAAACAGTAGCAATTAATAATTCTTAGCAGTGTATTAAATAATAATAATCGCACATAGCACACTAACCGCCATGGAATAACTGTTGACTACGTTAGGACTGCTTTGCCTGATCATAACTCCGCCCCTTAGGATAGGACTGCCATGTATCGGTGTTGGTCGTGGCGGGATCACCATGGGCGACCTACCCCTCGGCTTGTAACCTGTATTCAGGCCGGGAACGATAGTGGCGGAGGCAGGCCTTCCTAAATTGTTACTGACTTGACCACGGTGGAAGGTGTTCTGGTAAGGTCCGATGATGTGATTGCGCGAACGTGACAATTGCTGTAAAATAATAAAAATAACTGTTTTATTGTCAATATTACCTGCTGACGAATATATTTCATTTGGATGTACATTAAAACGTCCCACAAATAAGATTTGCTAAACTTTTTACACTATTTCAGTGACATATCCTTGTTTATACGTATAAATCAAGATTATTAAGTAAACTATTACTTTTTTGCTAAATTCTAAAATGCTAACAAATAGAATGTTAATGTGCTCTAACAACAATAAGGTATCCAAATTTCAAAGTCTACAAACCTTTGGTATTTTAGCAGGAGGCTCCCACTCCACGGGCGGCGTAAGATTAAAGTTCGGTTTGAACTTCTTAGCGCACGCTATCAGGTGGCGAGCAAGTTTGCCCTTCCCGTTGTCCTCGAAAGGACAGTTGGCGCATTGATGGTAAGATGGCGACCGCTCCAATTTGCCCCTAACATTATGCTCTGCTTCCATATGAAAAAGAATGTCATGAGGACTGCGTATCTCAAATATACAGAAGTTACATCTGTAAACGCCGTTCCTCATGTGCGGCGTCTCCAGATGATGAGACAGCACTATCGATGACTCAGTTTTAAAATTACAGTAATCGCATCTCTGCATAGTGAAACGGTACGGTGCATTGTTTTCTTTGCTGAACTCCAAGTTCTTTCTCAGAGACACAATGGAGCTCTCGGTAGGTTTCGTGTCCTGTCCTAATTTCTTCTCCTTGTAAAGCTTCCTATTTTGAAACTTCAACAAATCGTTTTGAACGAACTCTTGAACGAGATTAAGTCCAATGTTCATGAAGAATTTCCCAAGGGAACAATCGAAGTAGTTATCGGATTTTCCCGTGACTACTTTTTCAACAGTGAGATCAGTAACATGTCTTATGTCTGCAACGGTATCCAGTTTGTCTTTTATAACAACTGTTTTATCCTCTTCGTCGCTCCCTATATCGTCCTCGGAGTCTGAAGAAGATTCACCATCCCATGATATATCGTCATCATCCTTCTGGCGTCTACGGCGTTCTAAAATGCAATAACCGGTATATTTATATTCAAACAACATCAAATAAACACCACTAAAATATGGGGCAGTTGTAAATACAAATAGTAACTGGAATTTTATTTAAGATTACATTATAATCGACATTCCTGCTACTATACCGAAAAGACACACAAGGAAATATGCGCGTGATGTTATATGAGTTAGTTTACCCATTATTTTGAAAATATGCATATTTACTCATGAATACTAGGAAATAATCATAAGCGAAAATACCATACGTTGATTTAAATCGTTTTTTACCTCGCTTTTCGGCTTTCTTCTTTTTCTTTTCATCATCTGCATAATTTTCTTCTCCTTCTATACTCTCCTTAGCTCCTTCGTTTTGCTCCTTTTCACTAGTGTCACATTCTTTTTCCTTTTCCCCGGATTCTTCGTCAGAGTTTTCTAGCTCCTCACCTCTTTCTATCTTTTCTCTTTTCTCCTGTTCTCGTCTCTCTCGTTCCGCTTTCTCTTCTTTGGTTCTTTGCTCTTCCAGTTCATTTCCTAATACATCAACAAATTCTCTAAAAGGCTTAATAGACGGTTTCTCATATACATACGGTACGATGAAAGAAGGTGCCTCCACAACAAACATGTCGTCGGTCAAAGACGGCAATATCAGTGGTTGAGGACTTTGCGTAGAAACGTTTGCTTTCGACGATACCGGAGTGACTGTGGTGCCGCGAGCTACAATACTCTGATATAGGCTCTGCGGACACATTCCGGAGTTCGACGTCCCAGCAGATTGCTTTATAAGTTGTTGTTGCTGCTGTACCGGAAGCATTTTGCCGGACGCAGTGGAATTAGTGTCGATAATAACAACAGTTGGTTCTTTTCTATTATTACCGATATTTGACTTCACCTGCCTAGCAGCCATTTCTACAAGAGTTTTCGTATCGTTAATAACTATTGGTCTCGAACGTCGTCTAAAAGACTCGTTCATTTCAATTTCTTCAATATCAGAATCATCGTCGCCATTTGCCATATCATCATCGTACCTTTTCCGTTTTATAGCTCTACTACTACGACGCAGGGGAACTTTATTTTCTACTGGTTGTACAGGCTTGCTTTGGCTGGGTGTTGAGTCTTCTTCGTTATCGCTGACTATTTCAAATACTTCAGGGCTAGGTGACACACATGCGTTGCCGTTGTGATTAATTGGCCTTTTTTCTATTCCTACTGGCAATAATTCACTAGTTTTTAATTCACTTTGGCTCTCTTGTGAAGTGTCATCGCCACCTTCAGCCCCGGAATCAGAGTTTATACTAACCGTGTCACCTGGTCGAGGGCCTGCTGAAACTACTGATTCATCCGACGACTCATCTTCAGATTGAATGTCATCCGATTCCTGTAAAGTAAGAAATATTCTTTGGTCAATTCCTCACTTTTTTTATCTACTAAAATACACAATACCTTATACGTATGTCACATCACGCTACTCCAGTGCATGTTTATGTGCAATTTTAGTACAATATTAAAAATGTGAAGATGTAATGACTCTAACGACAATGCTACTGCCCGTCGTGGCCGCCTAAGTAGAAAATGCCACTCAAATCACACCTTACAAACTTATACTGACATTATAAAATAGAAAATAGAAACTTAATAAAATTATGTATGTTGTAGTATACAGTTTTATGTCAACTTTTAAAGCGCGTTAATACCTACAACAATTTTTTATAGTTCAATACGATGTAGCTACATAAGATTAAACAACAATGTATTAGTAGTCTTTAAACATTTCGATGACATTTTCCATTATGTCAACTTTGCACGCGGTCCGTATGATAAATGATAACATTTAATGCACTATACGCAATCGGGGAACAAGGTTATCACATTGAATCGGAGACTCCTTGCAACCGTATATAATTATCATGAGCGCACAAAAACTTTATCGCGTTACAGTGTGTTATTTGTTAATTTTCGTGTAATAACAAAAATCTTTTTTTAAGTTCAAGATAGTATTAAAATATTGTGTGAATTTAGAAGCAGCGATGTATATACGAGTATCACTATCAATATCATAGGGATGACTTCTTAAACTAGCAAATTGAATTATAAATCATATTAATTACGTTTTTATTTTTATTTTTCGGCCCTCTTATAGTTCCACTTAGATTTCCTCTCAGAATGAGAAAGTTAAGGCCATTGTCTGCCACGCTGGCCATGTGGGGGTTGACGGACTTCACACGTCTTAAAGAACATTTTTTTTAAATCTAAATTGTGCTTGTTTCCTCACGTTTTCCTCCATCGTTACAGCTAGTGATATTTTTTTTTAAACGCATATTTTTTATAAGAACCCAGGACTCCCGCAGTAAGAGGCACAACTCAAACCACTGGACTATCACTGTTTTATGCACCAATTATACGAAAATTAAAAAATACGCACACTTATGATGTTCTATGATTGTATTGCACTTGTTAAATCACACAAAACAAAACTAACAATAATTATCGAAAGCAGATCAATCATAATATAATCATCAAATCGTCCACATCGAAGCACTCCATAATTTAACATACATTTGTTATGAACATGTCTCTGTAAAACAAGTAGTAATGGCGACCTATCCATAAAAAACTGGTTTGCATGGACAATATATATACGTATATAATAGACGAATATATATACAAACATTTTCCACAAATGTCGGGTCGCTTAATTTTCGAATAATCGTGCAATAGAAAACCTCACGACGCAGTAGATCAATAACTAACCAATGACACTTGTGAGTCTTAAAACAGGATTTCAATATGAACAATGTTTATAAACTGCGATATAATGTCGTACAGTGAACATAAATGAATGATTATGTCTATAGATATCGGATAGTGTTAGTAATACTAATGAGCGATCAAATATTAATATATATACGTGTTAGACAAATAAATGAAAATAAAATACAATAAAGTCGGCTTTTGATTTACTGTGACATTCAAATAAAATCAAAAAGTTTCTAAGGCACATTACATTTTGTAAAGCGAGATCCCGTTATAGCGCCAAGAATAAGAACACATCTCTGAATGAATTCCGTGGAAGTCTTCAAATCAATTGACTATTGTGGAAAACAAACTCTCAAGGATCTGATATGGTAAAATAGTAAAAGACGTATAAATTGATTTCACATTTGGAGTACCTACAACCAGACTAATACATAAAACGTACATCAAAATGAAGAAAATGTCAGAAATCAGTTGTGAAAATCATAGAAATCTATACATTAATACATAAGCAGTGATAGCCTAGTGGTTAAGAATTCAGCCTCTCATTCCGGAGGTCTGGGTTCAAATCCATGGCGCGCACCTTTTACAAAAGTGCGTTTTAAATTTAAATATAACTTGCTAACGGTGAAAGAAAACATCGTGAGGAAACCTGCACACTTTAGAATTTATAGAAAAAAAAAATATTTTCTAAGGTGTGTGAAGTCTGCCAACCCGCACTTGGCCAGAGTGGCAGACTAAGGCCTTAACCCTCTCAATATGAGAGGAGACCCGTATTCCAACAGTGGAATTATAATGGGTCGATTATTAAATTACTGTGTTGTAAGTCCGGTTCATAAAACTATTGACATTTTAGTGCGCGTTGTAAACAGACAAACGAAACATACCTAAGCATGATATTCGAGAGTTTTTAAATTCTTTAAATATTAATAGATAAAAAATATGAAATCAATAATACATTAAATATATTATTAACGTAACTGCGAATGATTTCTACAGTTACCATAAGGAAAGAAATACTTCAGGCAAGTTATACAATACAAGTACATATTATAATCCCATTGGAATTTTTAAAAAAAAACAACGATATGTAACCAAAAAGTACCTCTGAGTAGATTTTTAAACATATTTAATGTTACTATTCCTATGAGATTAATAAGCACAAGTAGATTTAATCACGTTTATGATTATTGTTATAAGTAAAATGGAGATCATATCTGTGTCATTGCATTTATCTTATACATATAAGGCACAAGCAAAATATTATATTAGATAAGAACTCTTTAACTCTACTTGCAATAGTTGTTCACGTATTTAAATCTAATTATCCAAATTTAACTGTGGGCTCTAGCGTTTCTTATCTAATGTGTAAATTGTAGATGGGGGAATCCACTTTATAATATTTATCTGATTATAATCTTATAAACATAGATATTCTATTGATAAAGATAGTATAATAATATGATGACGCAGTCATTAAACGCCGCATCAGTAGGTAAAGGTTAATATTTTCATTTCGATTTACATAATATGCGGGATACAAAAAAAAATATGTGTTACCAAATTATAACATGCTTAGGTACATGAATTGGTACTGGTATTGGAAAGGTACATAATTATAGATAATTCATGCGATGACCGTGGTTGTTGCCGAAAGGATTTTTCTATAATTAAAAATCGCGGATGACAGGAAATAAAACAAACAAGTTTATTTGATTTGATACCATTTTTATATAATTAAAGATGAATTCAAGATGACTTTGAATGACTTTGAAAATATTTGAAATTACTAAGAGCAAAAGAAACTATTTTTAAATGCAAGCATTATGAATTTCTGTAAGGTGCATAATGAGGTCAGTGCGACAGGAACCATATAGATTTTCTAAAACTGTTCGATAATTATATATGACAAATTTTCACTTTTTAGTATCAATCTGAGTTACGATAAAGTTAAATTATGGGAATTTCAATAAATCAAAACCTACCAAAATTATCACAGGCAAGTGTCTTTTGGACTAGAACCTCTCATTTTGACGACCGAAGAGCATAACAATGTAAATGAACAATTTACTCCGTTTGGATACTCCATTTAGGTAATACCTTTAATGCCTTTTAGCCGGTTGCTTTTTTATTCATAAAGTGTATTATTAAATTAAACAGCAAACAAATAAAAAGTGTGCATTGAATATACCTATTGGACATTTAAAACACCAAATATCTTATGACTTAGATTTTATATGATATACTTAAATAATATGTATATATTTATTACTAGAAATTATAATCGATGTGTGTACTTCGTTATTTATTATGATAACACGAATAATAATGTGCGTCTATGTAGATCTAATCACTTCCTAAGCCCACAGTTGCCACAGTATTGGAATGTTTTCTTATTATTCGGTACCATATTGTTGTCG
>DWEC01003809.1:0-10310 GCA_018245735.1 Microceris miodesmiata | reverse complement strand
TTAATCCCAACTTTTATGTAAGTAGGTACCGCTGTGTGGATTTTCATGCTATTGAAATATCGTAATAGTAAATGAAAATCAAAGACTAACATTGCTGTTTTCGTTTTGATTAGTATTAACAATTTTTTTATTAATTTTTCATTTTTGGACGTAGCACGTCAAGCTACATAATTGCCACTCGGTGCTCTCTGCCAGACCTATAGCAGTCCCCGCGTGACCATATAATAATGATAATCTCATCATGAGTAATGAGCAAGCCCTTTTGGGTACCTCAGATCCCTTGGGCATAGGTGGGCATGAATAAAAATTAAAGAAAACTCAAGTATTTTGGTAACTGAACGACTAAGTCTATAAGAGAATTATGTGATCTCCCTTTTATTCTTTGTTTTTCTCTGCTCACTCGAATTCCATTACGATAGTACAATGGAGGAGACATTGAAAGTACTTTATAAGTAAGTTATATTGTATTAAATAAACAAATCGAATGCCAGCAACAAGTCTTTTGTTTCTTGTCAACAAAGTCTATAGAAGAAAAAAAGATATGGTTTTATTTATATTTTTTTGTTATTTTTTACTTTAAAGAAAAAAGTATAATTATTTTATATCTCTACGCACATGTAGCTTGTTTAAGATAAAATATACCAAAAAATGAACTACACGGTGGAATGTTTCTGCACGTAGTTTAAGAAAATAAGCTTTTGATGAGCTTCAGTCTGCAAACTTGTAATTGACATTGAAATTAATATTGCTTGATATTGATTTTTGACATTTATATTGGTTGACAATAATATGAATATTGAAATATTTACATTTAAACTTGTCCCGTGTTTACACAGTGATACCACGTACAATATATATTTTATATGTCGTCTCGGACGGTACCAACGATTACCATTTCCTTCCTACATGTACCTTCCTTTCCTACCTTCCTACCTTCTACATTATTTTATACTTACATGTTATTACATTTCGTGGATATATATTAATAAATGATTATTTAAATACGCGAACTAACTTAATTCTTTTAAAATAAACGATGTTAAGGGTAATTATTTTGTTCGCTTAATTTAATTTGAATTTATATCAATATAACCGAAATTGATTATTCTGGACAAATACAAATTAATTAATATTTAAATAAATTCCATTCATAGTGGTACACAGAATAAATAATTGATATAAATACATAGTTATACGATTAACGTTTAATTTGTTACCAGCTTGCTGTTTATTTATTTATTTCATTATTTATGTACACAAGTAAATTTAATATAAAAAACGGAATGCAACTGTACAGAAGAAAGCGGCTATTAATGAGAAGATTAAAAGTGCACAGTACAAAAAAGTTAGTTTAATGCCCATAAATAAACCAACCTAAACCCAGTTGTCAGAATTCTATACATAGTTCTATATCAATACTATTTATATAAATTAGTTTGTTTTAAAATTATACTTTACACAAAATTTTGAAGTTCACAGATATTTAGTTAGGCTTTCTGTTAACGCAGATTTCTATGGTAACGGATTTCTCTGTTAACGCAAATTTATTTTTCTTACGGTGTAACATTAGTATACCTATCGTTATTCTACATTATAAGGTGTACATCAAAGCAGGACCACCATACCTTAGAGACACTCCTTCTCCGAGGCCGAAACATATCGCTAATCGCACGATTCGTAATTGTTCAGTACAATGGTGAATAAACACTTACTAGGCACACCGGCTATATATCTCGCTTATTATGTATTAGGTGAGATGAGAGCGCGAATCTATAGATTAAAAAAAAACCTTACTGTTCGCCACATACTCGAACCATACATGGATGCTTACAGATTGTCGACAGCTACTCCAACTATTGTTACTTGAACATGCGAGTAGTTGGAACGTTTTATATTGATTAAAGTAGGCTGGCTTCACATTAAAACGCTAGAGTTAATTAACAAGCACTTGGAGTTTAAACCTTAATTTTATCGATATGAAACAGTGGTTGCAATAAAATGTTCTCTAACGAACGTTTCACTCGTAAATGCTTTGACGGAGTCATACAGTCTTAGATCGAATCATTGTCTGCTGCTCGCCAAACATAGCGAATCTAATTAACTCTACATCTGTTATCTACCGACAGATGGTTAAAATACTGCTACGGACGATAAGGGCTTTTTCACATGAAGTTGTTTAAAAACATCTCCATCTGTTCGACAAATAAAACACTGTCATTAGAAATTATAACAAAAAGGTAAATTAAACTTTGGCTATAGTATAAATATATGTAGCACTGTTGTACATTATAAAGTGTTAATAATATTAATACTTAATTAGAACAAGCGGACCCTAAATTAATCATTCAAATATCTGTCCGGCTCGGGAATCGGCCCGGCACCCTTTGAAGTTATAGAGCGCACCGTCACGGTAACTATATACAAAACAGACCGTCATATTCAAGTCGCCATAGGTCAAAATACACGAAAAGGCGTTAAAATATAGACCTCAGGGTTATCAAAGCAATGAAAATCATATTACAGTTTGATGGAAATTTAAAAGGTTCCGTTCGGTAGCATAAAAACCATTGAATCATATGCGCTCAGTCAGTTAAAGCTTTAAAACAGCTGGACGGCAAGCAACCAATTAGATACTGACCTGCGCAATCTCTGCATCGACGCCCCTCACTCACAAAATACGTGTTCCTGTACGCGGCCCGGCTTCGCAACTTCTCAGCATATCGCATCGTATAAACGAACATCAAGAAATCACATATATCGGCCCTAACTTTAGTAGAAATCTATGTTCAAGATTAACTATGGGTAATTTAAAATACTTATCAAGCATTGGTCTCATGTCTATTTCAAACGATATAATAAATTTCTGTATGTATACATACCTATTTTGGTGATTGAAGAGTCTAATATGAGAACAGCATTCATGTCCATACCGTGAGCAAAAGTACATATGTGGCGATGCCTAGATTGGTGTTAATATTTATGCAATTTCTTAAAATCACGTCACGTACTAGAAAACTAGGTTTCGTGTAAACGTCTCGTTAGCACTAATAGTTCATAAAAATAGGCCTATTATTATCAAATGTGTCCCTAAAAACTAAAAACTAGTCCAAAGCTAGCGAAGAGACTTTTCGTTTACACAAGACTCGTTTTTAATCTGACCGAATGACCCTGTGATAACGTCCGAGACTGGCCGCTGACAATTTAGCAGTAGCCCATTTATGGGCCCGACCTATTTTACTGGGAAGATAGTCTGCGATATCTCCCACAAGCTCTCTTCAACATCTAAGTAGCTTTGAAAATCCGAGGTCAGGGGAAAAGATATTTAGAATTAGTTTGAACGTGTTGCATTAAAAATCATTTTACAATAGAAAGCTTACCAAGACAGTAGGTATTTGTTATTTTATTTTACATTAGTTATTAGTTTATTTTACATTTTATTTTAGTTTTATTGTAGGTACTTATTTTGAAAATTTTATATTAATTTAGGTTTTGTTTAGAATTTATATATTTCACCATTTAGCAATGTCATATTGCAACTTACAGAATATGTCAGGTATCTATGACTATTCGTTATCTAGTAAATTTAGCGTTAATTATTATTATTACATAGCATATTATTATATAAAATAACTACACGAACACGTGTAACCGTAGTTAATCTGATGACTGATGGTTGTTTAATGACAGTAGCCTGAACGGGACTGACTACCCAACATACATTTTTACTATCCGTCATTCTACAAAGCAGTACACCAAGTTACTCGTAATATCATCGTGAACACGTTTTCATCCACTGCTGGGCAAAGGCCACTCCAACAGCACCCCACTAATGTTGGACACCTCATTTGGAGAGTCGAGATATATTATCATCGCTTTATACCCAGCAATTCTCTACTAGTACTTATATAGATATGTGAGGATTCCTCAGTCCTTAATCTAACTGCTGTCGTTCATAAAATTTTATTGAACGCGCATAAAGCAGTGAGTCCAATTAGACATTGTCCTCCACAATCTTTAGATCAGCAACGGTCACTAATAAAATTACCGGCTTCTTCTCAGCACTTTACTAAGCCTAGCTCTGCCCCTCATTATCTTAGGCAAACCTCAACCTTCTCTAGAAGTAAGCTTAAAACAGCTAACAACTTACATTGAAGATGGACTGTCTTGCATTTGATAAGAGAAAATTGTTTCCGAAACATACTACAGTAATGTACACATACACACATACATACATGCATGCTTATGTGAATAATTAATGAAACCATCCACATTCCTAACTTAAAATTATTTTGAACTATGTTTATTTAATTTAATAAAACAGGCAGGGGCGCTCACAATTACAGTTATTTATCGACATAAAATATGTTTGAGAGTTAATTTAAATTTGTTTGTGACGTATGTGTTCTAGTTTTAAATTTACTTTTTGCTAATCATTACTATTGTCTCGTATTGCTATAATATAACAAAATGTACTTTAATTATCTTATAAAACACCTACTTTTGTGATCAGATTGATACAAATAAAAAAAATTGAGTATTTCTCCGTATATTTTTCTCGCCATTGTTTTTTCTGCTTCACTTTGTGCATGTATCTGTGTATCCAGCCTATTATATGTAACTGTCGAACTTATCTGATGAAACTTTTAAGATTTTTATCACATTTACTTAAGATAGAATGGACATAAAGGATGTGTTCCGTTTAAGTAAGCCACAAGACATGTACTTCTTGAGTTAAAGAGTAAGAAAGTGTTACATATTTCGGTAATGTATTATTTATATATTATATATTAAATATGTATTCATTTCGCCTTAATATTCAAAAGTTGTTACAGTCATTTTGAAATACACCATCAATGAAGAGAAACAAACCATCTGCCATATATTAACAAATAATACTTAGAAACAATGCTCTTTTTAATTTCAATCAATTAAAGGCATGGCCGTTCAAATAAAAATCTGCATAAAACACATGTAATTGTAGTTTTCGAGATGAAATCCTATTTTATTCATGCGACATTTACAACCCATAAAAAGGGTTTAAGATCGTCAAAAGCGCTTCGCTTCGTGTGATAAAAAGGGAATCCATGTGAATACTCAACTTTTATACTGGCTCTTGCCGTTTTTCTTCCCGAGCTCGATATTACATTTTAGTATTTTTCCTACCAATTTTACATATAAATACATCTATCAATAGCCCTAACTTTTTTATATGCAGAAATCGTTTTATAAGCAAGGCAGCGGCAACTTAAAGGGTAGATTTAGCCTCCCGCTTCCGGAATTAGGGTATAAACTATACCGCCCACTTTTGACTATGTGAACTTTTGACTTTGACGATCAAGTATTACTAAATGTATACACTTGACCTTAGTCCTTCTTATTCTCGACAGAAGATTTATGACGATGGCTTTACAACGTATTATTGAAATAATATTTACATACCGTGTCTACGGTTATACAACTCTAGTGTTACCACCTTGGTAAGGAGTCACATTTGTCACCAACACAGAAGCAATGTTGTAGAGTTTTATAGGTAACCTAAAACAGTAATTATAAACCAAATTAATTTTTTTTGCTCGCATATAATTTTATATCATCAAAATACGATATGCAACATAATATTTAATATGATTGCTAACTTATCCAATGATTTCAACTAAATAGAATTGCGTTTCTTCGTTATTACACGCACTTTCAGATCTAGCTGACCAGTCATTATGCAAAAAATCACTCAGTCAAGTTCTTCAAACACTACGTTAAACAAAGATGGATAACAATTCTGTATCATTATTCAAACTATTTGTCTAGATTGTAGACCTTTTTCTCTTTAGTATGTTTTATGTATTCACATTTCACCCTAAAATAATAATTGCTTTAAATTGTCCCTTAATGAAATCTGTAAATTAATTAGGTGCGTCATAACAAAAAGGGGATATCTCTAATTGTTAATAATTATCTTTTAAATAACTTGCACAAGTTAGAAAACGTTTACGGTTTACGTTAAGCAGTGAAATTACCAAGTCGCTAACTGTCATCGTTTTTGGCCAAACATTTCCGAAAGACATTGAGTCAATACAAAAGGAAACTTTCGAGTTTCTTGTGACAAAACGCAAAAGTAAACGTAATGATTCAAAAGACAATCACGTCGAAATCTAGGTCTGTACTACGGCCATTAGGTGAATTTTACTTTTCGAATCGCTCATTATCGCCATTCAGACCCGCCGAAATATATTTTCGTGTTACCGGGTAAAACAGTAATGGTTATAAATTTTACTTTAAACTCAACACAAAGACACATCCACCTATCAAAAAGCACTTACTCTCAATCGATTGACTTTCAAATTTGCTCGATTCTCTTACGTTGAATACCTACTCAGTTACTTGAAATTGGAATACCTAAATGTATCGCATTATACACGTAATCTCGCCAGTTGTAGTGCATTAAAGTGTTTGCACTACTATGAATCGCTCTTTTGTTTTAATTTTACCTTATTCAGAAACATTAGCCTTTTTTGTATGTGTCTCTGAACAAAATTACATATTTGAATGTTGAACATAAAAAGAACTACTCTAAGTGTATATACTTATAGAATAATAATCAACACAACAAATCGCCTAAAAGATATTATTATGTAATACTCGTATATAGTTGTGAAAGTGAGGAAGGCCAAAAAAGTACTGTTGTTATGTTAATATAATTGTAGATGTTTTTTTTTATATCTAATTTGGTAAAGTTTGCCCCAGTCATGTGATCAGTCGACCTACTAATCAATTTCCTAAAGTCCACTTACAGACATCCGGCTCGCAACCTGCCCTAATTGACGGAATTCCAACACGCTCCGTGCGCCCTGAATCAAGCGGTTTCCTGATATCTCCAGGTCTGTTTGCCTAGAACAAAGCTGTGGTCCTTTCGTCAACCGATTGATCGGAACGCGCTCCACGCCTTACAATGTAACCAATTCGTTAGCTTGTAACACATAAGATATGCAGATAATACAGAGGCGGTATACATTACGCTAATCTCGGTGAAATTGCCGCCTATGGAAACTGGGGCCTGATTACTTGCAGTTTTAAAAGTGCACGGGTCCATTCTCATAATAATCAATGTGATCGCGACTCAAAGAATAACTAACTGAACATAACCATCGCCCGGCGAGGATAATGGTGCGAACACGCCGCAATCACTTTTACTCATCATTTTATAACAGCCGCGGTCTTTGAAAACATACGTACGTAATTACCGCTCGAATCGTCTTATGGTTTTCTTTGTATCGACATCACAAGCGCACCAGTCGTACACTCCAGTGCTAATGGTCCAGGAAGCTCAGCGCCCCATGTACTGACAACTTAAAGTTAACGGCCATCAATTATTATAGCGTTAGGTCCCTTACGAGATAGAGTGTCACTATCCTTGCAGACCTGAAGGGTTTCTGCTACATACATCGTCCGCTTCACGCATGCCAGTTTCAGAGACTTTTCCATCCATAAAAACGCACTAATACAAGGAACTTAATCAACGCGTATGACATTATCAGTGATATTTATCAGTGTCGCGATGTTTTACTAATATAGTGCTGCGGCCGGTCCGGTGGTAGTAATGAGTCAACTGTAAACGTTAAGCAATTTTCCTTTTTGTGATGGCACCGCATCGCAAGCACCGCAAACCATCGTTTCGTGCGACAAAGTTATAAACTTAGAATATCAAAAATATATGAAATCCGCGTGAATTGATTTGTCTGCGTCAATCGCGTTGTTTTTTGACGTTAATTTTTGTTTCATAAATTCGTTTGTCTCATTAGAACATGCTTTGTAAATATATCTCATAACAATAGGTTTTTAAGGTCAATTAATACCCAAGCATTGCGAATATTTATTCCATATTTAAAATTGCTTACATTTTTCATTGAATTGAGCTGCGCTTACATTTTTCATTAAATTCAATAAAATAGCGGATATAGGAAGTATTCCATCTTAGTTGTCATGAAGGTAGTTCTTACAAACAGCGCGTGTAACTATAAAATTTCATAAAAGCTGCTACCAACTTTGTATACGAGTATCCATTACCAATATTTCACTCGACTTCAGTAACCGTGTTATAAAAGTACAAAAAGAATTACGTTGTTTATAATTATTATCCAAACATCGTTATCTCTTCACATCCATTCGAGAATATTATCCCATGAAAGATTGCTTAATTACTTGGATAATTGTATATCGTTTTATGAGGCAAATTAGATAATTACGGCCGTTATAAGTGGGACCGTTAAAATTTGTTCATAAAGTGTCGTGTAAAGGTATTATGTATTATATTAATTTTATTTAATTAAGCATTGTTCTCATATTGCTGACTTTCATTACATGAGATAAAAGGTTTTTGAACCTAAACCTGACATATTTACATTTTTCGCTGGTAAGATTCTCATTGTATGAAGCAAGGCAGGTAAAAATTGATTGAGCTGAGTTTATAATTAACATGCTGGAACGCGGATGCTCTGAGCGAATGCCCTCTGCGTCTATACAGCTACCAAGACCTTCCCATTATAGAAATAAAGGTTAAATTGTAAAACTGCAGCTTCCACAGTACCCGAGCCGTGATAACCACATTTTCCTTGCCTTTTATCTTAAGACGTATTCGAATATATTTCTATACAGTTTGCTACGCGCTTCGCGTTAACTACAGACGATAGTACAGTCTAATCGATTAAAGCTCGATCAAATTACAAGTCGGTCGTCGTTGCATAAAAATTCATGTGCATGACCGAAATAAATAAATGAAAAATATCATTTTAAATAGCACTTTCTCCAATCAAAAGATATAAGACGTCAATTAATGGATTATCACTTTAGCCGATACGCTTCCCCTAATTAAGAGATTTATATACATACCTATTAATTTAGATATAAATATTCATTTTATAATGTCGTTTCAATATTTTTGAATACAACTAAATAATAAGACTTCATGCATATTAAGGTCAGTGGAATGAATGAGAACAAAAAGTTTAGAATTGGGTTACTCGTACATGACCTTCAAAACAGTAGAGACCGAAGACTATACGTATCCTTATATGACCAACACTGTCAACAGTCTCATTACTCATAGAGAAAACATTTAGACTAAGATCACAATAATGTAACTTCAACGTGATTGAAATTGGCACCCTTTCATGAAATATTTTGTCCCGCTAGAATGTAATAATAGAAGTAAACAACATGGCCGCGCAGCCATTAATGAAACTCTTGATGCCGCAAACTGTAAACGTCCACGGTTGTCCTTGAATTAAGTAACAGGAAGATTTATCAGTCGCTCCCATATCATGCTCGTTAATTGCACATGTTTCATTAAACGGAACTGCCTTTTTCACGATGGAATTATCTTTAATCAAATTTCGTTCATCGTTTACTCATTTGTGTTTCCACCCCTAAATGGTAACCTGATAAAAGAATGAGAATAATTCAAGCCATCGTCTACTCTGCTGCTGGAGAAATGTGATTTAAAATATTTAATACGTTACTAATTATGTGGAGACTATCGTTAAAATATAATTACCTGTGCACCATAACTTAATCACTGATTACAAGCGTTGATTGAACTGTCATCTTAAGGAAGCTTTAAACCTTAGGGCGGTTGTTAAATACAGCAACTTCAACAACAATATTCAACAACAACTTCAACTCCAACTTCATGTATTATATTAATTCTGGTCAAAATATGTAATTAATCTACTATAAAAAAAACATATCAGCCTGCTTATTTTACCCCTCAACTTTACTCCTGTATTTGTTTCACATTTCGACCACTCATTCTTCTCATTATCATGGCCGCATACTTTTGTATCTTTCATATTCTCTTCACAATTCATATTTCTTCATTTCACAATTTATTTTTTCTTGGACAGTCGCTCAAATAATCTCTTTTCCCGGGAAGACGGATTTTACCTATTTTTCTGTTTATAGACTTATTCTTTTCTCTAGTTCATTTCCAACGATCTTGAACGTCTTGTTAGATATTTATGCTAATTTGTAATAATACAAATTCTACTTTATTATTATTTCTACTTAATGACCTACTCGTATACTTCTAAACACAACCGAACACATAATAAATGGAGACTTAGAAACTCAAAAGAGTTGCCTTTGGTACATTTCCTCTATGTTTGTAATAAAGTAGTAGTCAACATTATTTTAATCTTATTGTGTTTTCCTTGATTAATACCTCAGATTGATATTATTTAGCGTTCATCATCATCATCATCATCATCATCATCAGCCTATCTCAGTCCACTGCTGGACATAGGCCTCTCCCAATGAGC
>DWEC01003808.1:0-10310 GCA_018245735.1 Microceris miodesmiata | reverse complement strand
TGGAACGCAAAACTTGAATTAATTAATATGAAAAATTAATAGTGTAGCATTAAAACCGCGGTCTATCGATTAATGGCCATCTAAATTTTACATTACGTGTTTCGGGTTCAATTTGAAAGTTGTAAATATGATCTGGATTTTCGTATTAATTATTCAAATTTAATCATCTAACCTGTTAAAGTTGGACGAGATAAACACTTTATCGTGTATTCATAAATGTAAAATCCAAGAATATAAAATTTGTGTGCAAAGTGGCGGGAGGCCATTTCGGCGCCCTTTCAAGTGGAGAGCTTTACAATTTACAAGCTTAACAATTTTATGGTATTGTGTTCAATTAAATAAAAATGCTCATGGCAAATGCTGGATGCGGCACGCTGAGGACAGGGCGCGATGGCGCTCATTGGGGGAGGCCGATTTCCAGCAATGGACGGAGAAAGGCTGATGATTATAATAAAATAAAAATGATGATTGTCAACCGTTTTATAGTTCCACGAACTTTCGAATTGTTATAGATAAAGCCCTAATCTGCCACGTTCGTCAAGTGCCCGTTTGCATACTTGACACGACATAAATAGCATTATGGACATCTTTGAGATGTGCTACAAGTGATGGTACACTCTAAAATGTACATATATTTGCAATAAAATGGTGCTTGCACGCATTTGAACCCAAGACCCCTAGTACGGTAGATCGGATTCTAAACCATGAGACTTTCACTGCTTCTAATTGGATGATATTTGAAAAAATACATGATATAGAAATTATCAGGTAGCGATAAACAGGATTCCTTAGCATAAACAAAAAATAGCGTACGAAACTGAATGTTATGCAAATATATTTTATGGCGACTTCTATACATTTTATTTCATCTCTATATGGTTAGGCCTATATTAATTTATTATGGCAATTTTATACGGCCATGTTTAAGATGTTTTGAGCACAACACTATGAAATGTAAATTGTAATCGATTTCGAAAACGTGTTTTTTAAGAAGCTCTTAAATTAAATTCGAAACATTTAGTTCATCATAACTAACGTACACTAATGGACGTCAAAGTTACATCGATTTAAATAAATGTTTTCGTCGGTTTTATACATACTCTTACCTCGCATTTACGATTGAACTTATACTTAAGTAGTTGTGCTTTGAATCGAGAAACAAAAATTGGAGGGAAAAATTCGCAGCAATATTTTAAATAGGCTGATATTAGTAATTTGTTAGAGTAAATTATTGTAACTTTAAAGGAGAGTTAACTTAAGAAAAACATTGAATCCAACAATGCAATTACATATAAACAGGTGCTGAGAATGATAAAAAGTTTTATAATCGATTTTTGTCAAAATATATTCAGGTGTATCGTTCAACCAATTTTATTTGTAGTGGCCCTTCAAAACTGTGTTAGTATATCTGTTTTAAATATTAATATATATTAAACATTGGCCACTACTCACCGCCTGCGGCCATTAGCTAGTTTGACAGCCTTTAATATACTAATTATGCAGATATTTTAATCCGTAAGGCTACCAATCCGAATATCTCCCCTGTGATTGATGTGCTGATAAAAAATCTATTATAGTTTGGTATAGTGGTATTCGAATTGGAGTGTGGTTAAAAATTTGTGTAAAAACAATTATGAAATCATTTTACTGTCGTAATGTATCTGTTACTTGATCTAGTTTTTGATGCATAGCATCGCGCCTTTGATCTTTGCAAACGATTTAACCAGTGCCATTACTGTTACTGTATAGACATTGTTTTGAACTTCTTCCGTATTTTAGATCATCATCATCATAAACAACATTATCATTGCCCTGTTCCTGCTCCACTAATTACAGATCTCCTCTCATTTTGACATTATTTGTGCCGTAGTCTGCCACGCTGACCTTGTACGAGTTTATTACAAATGTATAAATGTACCAGATAATCATTATTTTACCAATGAGAAATTCTGAGAAAATCTAAAAAGATTTAACTCGAAAAATCTTTATTCTATTCGAAAATAAGTTCTAGTATACCGACGTTATTTATAAAAATAACTGGAATATCTTTTAGCATAACAATCAATCATTCATTATTGAAAACATTAATCATGTTCTTATGACTGGCGATTTAAATAAATTACAGGCAATCAAAGCGTAGTGGCTTACATGTCGGCCTCGATCAGAAAGTTGAGGTTCAAATCCCAGGCACGCACCTGTCCCTTTACGCAGTTATATATGCACATATTTAAGATTAAACATCATTGACGCTTGTAACGATGGAAATTAGTATGTAGAAACCGGCAGAGCACATGTAGTTTTTCATAACAATAATATACCTAAAATGTATAATGTTTGCCAATACACACGCCCTATGACTTCGAACTTTATTTTCTAACTATGAAAGGACTATATACAATTGGATACAGTTATCAACATTGTAATGACCAAAGTGATGATAATTATGAAGTAGTCATCAATAGCAATATTCTTAAATTAGATTGACATCAGTTGTAAAATATTCGTTGAATATCCCTTCAAGATAATATAAATAGGTCTGAAGTCAATTGAGAGTTACTATATTAAATGTACACTTAAAGGTACACAGCAAGGAAATTGCAAAACTATTGCACATTCACCTACATTGCAATTGTAATTCTTACAAATTATTGTAAACTCATATAGATAAACATTGTGTAAATTTTGCTTTGCTTAAAAATGCTTGTATTTAGTTAAGCGTTAAAAGTTGTAAGCATCGTTATTTCCAATCAAGGCCGTTTATCTGATTATCTAGATACCAAAACGGGCATAGACTAGTTCTATAAAAATACAGATTACCTCGAATTTTCGCGTCTAGCTGGTAAAACATTATCAACCATTAAAATAGGCTTATAATTAATTGTGCTGTGTAATACGAGTATAATATATTTCAAGGCTCATAATACCAAATTATTAGACTTGTTTAGTAATATTTGTATAATAATGTAGGTATATAGTAATTATAGTTTATCAAAATTGGTTATATAACAAGTTATTTAGGTCTCATTTATATGAAAACTTTGAGTCTGTATACTATAAAGGATATTATTGTTTTCATGTCTACGGAGTTTAAAAAATAATAATATACGTATATACAAAAATATATATCGAAAAATTACCATTCGAAAGTTTGTATAACCAAAGAATTCACTTCGACTTGCCATCGAGTTCCACTAGTAGCCTTCACTAACATACCTGGCTAAAACCGGTTATTAGTAATAAGCCTTAATAACGTATTCCAGGCACAATATACTACGTATGTCTGAAATGGGTAAGGCCAGCATATTAAATGTAAAAATAAATTTGCAGTTATCTTAACATTTATTTTATGATTTATACAATATTTATTTTTAAAAACAGCTTTATTATTTTCACTTCAAAAAGCTAAAGGTATTATCATTTTTCCTGAAAGGAATGAAATAAAACTAAATCTGCAATATTAAAGATAGTACTATGTGAATACCTATATAATAAAGCTTATGTAATTTAAAAAGAAGCAAAAAGAATGCAATAATTAAAATATATTTCATATAAATCGATTAACAATATCAATAAAAGTGTTTACATAATTATGATATAGAAATTTGTATAATACTTAATACGCATACGCAAAGTAAACATATTATTATGATTATGATGGCCGGACTAGTTTCGAACCTCCCGCTGATTGTAGTGAGGCGAGGTGGCCTCATGAAGGACCTCATATGGGTGCGAAACTAGTCCAGCCATTCCAAAACACATACGTGAATTAAGATGATACATAGGTATATCATCGTACGTATAAACATCTACGAGACGTTTAATAGAAAGATTAGACGTAGTTAAGATTAGAACATTTAAAAATAAAATGTTGCCATGTATGGATATATTTATAATATAGCTTTATATCTTATTTGGTTATATATTTAATCTAAATAACCTATGACTCTCAGTAGCACCAACCTCCTGTTAGTCAGAAATAGTTTTATTATTTTATTTTGGTTTACCGGTTGTGTCAATCGAACTTACTAAAAGGCTTCGAAAGTTACTTTTTATGTTCTATTTACTGTTGTTTGTTTACTGTTCTTGTTATGTTCTAGGTACAATTGGATAAAACTTTTTTTCATCCATCGTTCTGTAGACTTCTTGAGATAAAGGCAGTTTTATCTGATAAAATATGGTAATAATTACGCACATCAATTGTGAGTAAGAACGTGTAGTTACATTGAAGTTTAAGTATAGAAATGTTGGCTTCATGGACCATTTTATCCTATTAAAAGCGTGGCCACAATAGTCACTATGGCAGTAGTTGCCATGTTTGGCGCGTTCTGTACGCTGGAATCTTAGAATGCAGTATTTGTTTAATTCTCATGCATTTTATTTATGGATAGACGTGATGGTATCCACGCAATGACAAAACGCGTGGTTCTTAGTGGCGAAGCATTGAACTTGATTTTTTTTAAATATTATACTGTATTCAACATTACTAATAGTTTAAATATACTTGAAATTTTATCACTTCTTCAGGTGTTCATTTATTTACCCGACTGTTTTATTCCTAGGTTCCTTATTAATTAGTAAAGTTACTCATTTCGAAAAAACACTCATGAATGTCGACGCGTCCAACAGTAGAACGATAAAAGGCTTGTTTTTGAAGATCTTATAAAATTTATTTTCTATTCATTCACTTTTTCGTCTTTTTGATACAAAAAAACAACACGTTTAGATATTTTCGGATAGAAAATAAGTGCCGGTCGCAGATTAATTATCTGTAAAGTTTTGTCATTATCATATATTTCTAGAATTATAATAACCTGTAAAATACATAATTACAGGTATGTATAGATAAGCTAACATACTCGTTCCTTGCCCTATTTTAGGCGTTAAAAAATTATACACCAAAGGATTTTGTCAAGCACATTTTTATAAAGGTATCCTGCTACTTATATTAATAATAAAATATTATTACAAAGACATATATGTATGATATTACATCGTATAATCCGTGAACGACAACTTGACACCTATGTGCTATGTATTGCCGCGGGCTCGCTGTAATCGACGGAAGCTCATGAAGAAGGACTCGTATACGAGTAGCTCCGAATCCAGTCGGGCTATCCCGAAAAACGTACGCTAAGCCGCTAGCCGGTACATATATGTATGTACATGTAGACTTTTCATTCATTAGATATTGTCCTTTTTAAATTTAAATAGCATTATACTTTTAATAACAGTGTATATCTATTATTATAATTGATAACAGTTTTTCTTACTGTATCAATACGTTGCTGTGACGTCATCGCGCAAGTATCAAGTTGTCGGACACGGGTCCTACCTGCAACCACTTATATTTAGTCTATCTATACAAATATCTATCTATCTATGAACAATCCACTCTTCAATGTCAATATTCATATCAATATTACACATTAATATTATATATGCTGTGTGATCGTAACCCGTTGTTCGATTCGACAAAAACTTTGATTTGGTATATGTGTATCTGTTTTTTATTTAATCTGTGCTGGAGGTAGTTGTGAAAAAGTTAGTTCTTAGTATCGACTACCCACATATAATAATAATGCTTCACATTCAGTTCCACGCTCAAATATCGTGTTGTGGTTGTCATGGAAACACACGAAGAAAAATGTACAACCACTTATATTTTGACCTTACTTTTTCATTATTTTTTTGTATCCCATATATTTTAGCATGATCGGAGTCTACATTTTGGAGTGATAATAAAATAAATAAATTTATATTAAATTTGTGAATTTACGGGTAATGTAACTATACTAAAAATAAGTAAAATAGATTAGTGAAAATATATTGTTCAAAACAGTCATCATCAATTTTTATCGTGCAACTGGTTGGATATAGGTTTTGTCTCAGATACAGAGAGGTTTAGCCCATGCTCTACCACGCTGGTCAAGATGGCAGATTTTATGCATTTTTGAAAACATTATGAAGCATTCTAGGACGACTAGGCCTTCTTATGATGGTTTTGTTCTGTTTGTGATGTTTGAAACATTAAGTAACATTAAACAAGTAACAGTAAACAAACATTAACAAGTAACAGTAAACAAACATTAACAAGTGACAGTAAACAAACATTTACAAGTAACAGTAAACAAACATTAACAAGTAACAGTAAACAAACATTAAGTAACATTAAACAAGTAATTTTGTAATAAGGTGTGCATTAAGATTGGAACCCGGGACCGTGACCCAGAAATGGATGAACACTAAATCAATATGACTAGACAATCATACCAATTTATTTATTTATACTCGTTATTTATACTCACCAGTATAAAATAACATGTATAAACCTAAAAAAATCTTAATGCTAAGTACACAACAGGCTATATCATTAGCCATATAAAGTTGTGAATATTTTTGTCACCAATTATTTCATTACGAAACATATTTTGTGCAGTTATTTACTAAAAATATATCACGTTTAACATTGATGCCGTCCGATTTACATTTTATACACGTTAGTATTAAGTTATGAATAATAAACTGAATTAATTGCATTAGTGTGAATATTTAATTCGGTTATAAATTAGACAGCGCTATGTCAATTTATGTTCCAAATTAAAATTGTTTAATCGTTAAACAATCGACTTGCTAGCCATTTAATTATTATATAAGGAAGAATATCCAATTAAATACCAAACATAAAAAAGTATTTGAAAAAATATTATTATTTAGGTATATATCATCACGCTAGATGCATTACGAGGTAGCTAAAGAGTACAGAGTGTCACATATCTCTATCTTTACAGATGTAATGTGTGAAAAACACATTGTAATGCTTCATAATTGTTTTAAAATATTCTTCGCACATGACTTCATTGTTACGTCCCTGTTTAATTAAGCTCATGAAAATTAATCTGTCAGCAGCGACCATCTGTACAAGTCAACCTCACCCGGAATTGCTGTATCATAAAAAAGTGATACAAAACAAAAAACTAGTTCATCCAATTCCTTGAAGGGATCATTAAAACTAAATATTTTTATATCTCCTGCATAAAATTACCATTAATGTTAAATATTCATAAGCCTTTCGGTGAAATGAGATATATGTAATTAATATTTTAATTAATATCACCACGACCTTCCAAGGTCAACTTCTTTATATGCTGATCACTGGACTCTAACCTAGCAGCTTCATTGGTTGCTTCGAAACAAGCATGATAATTCCAAGCAACCAATCATAGCCCTTAGTTTACCAAATCATGTTTTTAAAGGTGGAATAATTAGTCGCCAACTAATGTGTTGGAAATATTTCAAATTGACATGTATACCTTTGACAAGGTTGACTACTAATAATTAATACTCAAATATTACAACTGAGTCCAGTTGGCTAAAGGTACATTCTAATATACGGCAGCGCTCGAGAAGCTTCGCAGTTAGCGGTCAACTAAACAAACGGCCGCGAACATATTTTTGCGCTTTTGACATCCGTAAAACTTGGGCTAGTAGCGTTTCTTTTGTTTGAGATCTAGAGCAATAGACCTTAATAACAACAACAACAAAAATATCAACCTATTTCAGTCCACTGTTGGACGTAGGTCTCCCCTAATGATCGCTATCGCGCCCTGTCCTCAAAGCTCAAAGCGCTTTTTTATTTATTCACCACCTATTCCGAGAGACTTAATCGTAATTGGTGAAATGTGGGAGTGTACTACTCTCTTTCTACCTCTTTAGGCACTACAGGCGTGATGTTACGTTATTATTTCAATTGTTCTTTAGTCCTCTAACTAAAGATTGTATTCAAAACGTCGCTATCAGGGATTAAGTTATTTTTTGCATAGTAATTTGTACTTATACGTAGTAGCGTATTCGTATTATCTAAAATGTATAAGCGATTTCTTTATCATAAACAGGTCTGTCATAATATCGATTGTTTCAAATTAAATTTATAATGATACTCGTAAGAATATTGATAATCTACGCTGACATAGTGAAGCGGCCACTGTGCGTTCCACGTTTTGTGTATGGGCTTCAATTAAAATTTTAACGGGTTCGTTATTTGATTTAGCAGGTTCTACCTTCTGTCTACTTGGCCTATCTATATCAAAAAGGATCGTACTCTATATTAACATTACATCTAATACTACCTATATGTTACCATTGCGGCAACATATTGTCGCTATGGTAACATATGGACTTTGGAAACTGCATGGAAAACTGTATTGTTCGTGCATTTTATTTGCCATGATGGTAACCGGGCTTATGGCGGACAAGTATATCGTTTTTTTGAAAATAATGCTTGAAATTTTAAATTTCTTAAATCTTTATTACTGTTACGATTTTTAACATTTCAGTTCCGTGTTCGCGAAAATCGTTTATAACATAAAACATTACCATCAGAATTTAATACTTATTAAATAAAATTAAATTTATTTCAAACGTGTACAAAACGCTTACTTAGCTAGCTGAAAAGATATACCTACTAAAACTTAGTTTCACATATATATGTAGTTTATGGCATATACTACGATAATATCATTGGGCTAAGTCGTCAATGAATTTTTAAAAAGCAAATTTTTTACAAGGGTTATAAATTTTTTTAACAAGATTTAATTTACAACGTCTAATGCGAATTCTTCGGTTGTGTTCATCGTGGTTGTGATTACATTACATAAGCGAAGGCGGTTATCTTAAGCGGGATAAACAATCTGGTAAAATAAGGTATTTTGAATCTTATCCAAGAATTTGGATTACTAAAGAAGACATTTAGATTAATAAAGCACTGTTCCAAATTATTATTACAATAGGGTTTTTGGTCATACGTAACATGACGATTCTAGTCTTACGACTATTATAGTCACATTGTCGACGACATTTCTAAAATTGACAATTCGTTCGAGTTGCCCTTCGAAGGATACTATGTAACAGGTCAGCTTGTGAATCCCAATAGTATTATACGGTTCATTTAAAAGGTTGAATTTGCGGATCCGATCTAATTCACACGGGTTAGCTATCACAATTGTTCACAGTGGCTAATATATCAGAATGCTAAATATTAATATAATGAAAGAATGGTAACTATTGATTTCAATGTTCACGTTACATTGTGGCATGGATGGTGAGCCTATAGCCTTGCACCGGGCACAAATCTAGACTCTGAGCCAGTACTACAAATTTCAAGGTAGACAAACTCATCGAATATACATAGTCGGGATCGAATATAATTTTACTTTGAAATATTGATATTACGAAAATCTGGTATTATTAATAATGTTCAAAGTGAGCCTATACAAAACTTGGATACAAAATATGCAGTATAATAATATCGACGTCAACAAGAAGTTTTGATGACTAAAAAAGAAATAATAAAAGAATTTCTTGCTTGTAGTTGTTATGAAGCCGTAACAGAATTCTAAACATGAAAGTTTTGTGGGCCACAAACAAGCTGGACTCGACTTAGAGCTTTCTATTTCTTCTATGTTCATGATATGATAGTTATAAGTTTGCTATTTTAAGAATACTTTATTTTCAAATTTCGTTAAAAATACTTTATGTAATAGGTATTGTCTTTGAAACTAATATTTTTGTTAAGTAAATTTTAAATAAAAGGCTAAGTTTTGGTTCTTTGATTTAGATATTGACTGCTGAAATATTGTATCCAGGCACCACCTCTTATCTTTCTATAACAGGCGATACTTTAACACTTTGAATTGATTTAAGTATGTATTAGCAATTTATAAACAACAATGTCTAGATAACATTTGACGATGGTTATTTACTGTAAAGTTATCTTTATGACTTTTATCATTCGTTCATTAATCAGGGTAGAACTTGCATTGTTATGCGGTAGAAATAATTTTTACTGATGGTGATTTCAGATTTAAACTTTTTTTCAGGCATTTAAAAATATTGCCGCCTAGACTAGAAATAATAGTATGAAATCATCGCCGCTTCATATTGCTAGTAATGCTCTAGAAATAGAATTTCAACGGAACGGATGAACTTATAATAACAAACATTTTTCTCATTATATTTATGAATGAAACAATTCATTCAATCAAAAAACCATTCAGATAAATAAAAGCATCCTTTTAAAGTGGGAAGCTTTTAAAATACCAACACCTTTATCTGTGCGTCTATTTATAATCCAATCTGGGACTCCCTTTCAGCGTTCTAGCAACAGCTGTTCATACATAAACATTTACCTATTTCTGAAATACCTATAAAAAATTTAAATGAAATAGGCGGCTCACATTACTTTTAATTTCGCTTTCGTTTGGAAAAAAAAAAATATTATTAAAAGACACGAAATATTAAGGAAATGACTCGAT
>DWEC01003807.1:0-10311 GCA_018245735.1 Microceris miodesmiata | reverse complement strand
TCTATAAATACTAATACTATACTTTACTTTACTTTATAAATACTAATACTATACTTTACTTTACTCTATAAATACTATACTTATAAATACTAATACTATTACTGATAGCAGATGGCAATTTAGTAACCAAGTTAGTAATGGATCAGCGTTGTAAATTAAGTGCTAAGTTTCCCCCAGCAGTGGGGAAAGCTTGGTAGCAGCACTAGCGACGTAATGCACCTAGCAAGTACCGCTTCAGTTAGTTTAACCTGATTAACTCCTGACCTACATGAGACTCGAGTAAAATAGCCTGATTATGGCATTGTTTTCTTTGGTTTGCGATTTATTCTCTTACTATAAACGAGTGTTAAAAATAAAAATTGTGTGCTGAAGTCATGGAGCATATTATCTGCAATAGACTATGTACACGAAATGTATATGTCAAATATTAAATTAGGTTGAGATGCTCAATGTGTTTCTGTTTCGGTATATTCAATTAAACTTCGCTCCGATTTCTAATTTCCTGTTTTAATTACTTTCCGTGTATTCCCGTAATTATTGCGTTTGATGTTGTTGGACGTACGTTGATGTACCGTTTATATACAATTACCTACTATTTAATTTTGATAAAATTTTGCAATAGCACTGTCACATATTTACTTAGCTATTTTTGTTATTTTATTTTCATGCCTTCGTACTTTTGCTTTCGAAAGCGGATGTACAAAAAAAAGAATTTAAAAATCTAAAATTTTATTATTTGTAAATCATATATGTCATGAGAAGCATAATAATACAACAGAAATAAAATTTGTACTCTACATATAAGTCAACATCTCTTGAAGTTCTCATACAGAGACCGACCCTTACTGTGGGGGCGATCACCCGGAGTTTTTATCGGAGTCTTTTAGCGCTGAAACATTTACACATATTCTGGCAAATTTAGTATCAATAAACGATTCTTGGTCAAACATACTCTTAGTGACAAAATTGCGAAGATCGTTAATGATTTGGAACTGATAGTTAGTTTAACAACTGTTGAAGCTTTAAACAAAAGACTGGACACATCATATTTTCTACATCAGTTTGTATTGAAAAAGAGAGATAACAGATACAGTTCCATACCGGTAGTAATGGGATATTTGAGAAAAGTAGAGAGCAGAGAGAATGACTTATATACATATGTACTCGTACATGTAAAGTTGGATGACTGCCTTTAATTTGTAATATACGAGTACTACCTACTCGTTATTTTAAAGGTTATGTTAACCGTAATCACATAGTACCTACATATTTGCATCACAAACCTCCAGACAATGTCAGAATAAGTAAGCCTTTAGTATTTTTGTTTTAGAGAATAAAATACCTAACGTTCCATGCCGATTGGTCGATATTCCGATTCTCCCGATAGGAGATAAAATATACTTTTGTTCGAAGCGTATGGTTCGGTCGCGGTTTGTTATCAGAGCGTCTGAAGCGGTTCATAACGAGGACGCAGAGACAAAACCCCCCCTTCTATTCCACTCCACATGCACTCGAAATAACAAGGGCTCTATTTTCAATTCCTCCATCGCATTCCGCGGTTTTATAAGCACAGAGGGTGAAACTTTAACCCTTCGAAAGCATAAAGACTTTTTGCATATAATACTCGTACGAACAGTTTTATTGTGACACTTCCACATGAAACGTTACAGCCACGAGAAATTAATAAGCACAGTCTAAGTTACTCCGCGCAAAATCTCAGATTCGCGACGCTCCTAATTGTGAGGTATCAAGCTATTATTCTCTCACTCGTCAAGGCACGCTCCGTCTCAGCGATGTTTTATGTGGAGATAATGGATAAACGTTTAGTTGAATCTTTTGACAAATAGCTGCAGCCATGGCACTCGTAAAACAAAGCTTCATTGAATCGCTGGCGCTTAGAACGATCGTCAATTTAACGAGCGAGGTATAATGCCAACTCCTCACTGACGACGTTCCATTGCCGACGAATTCATTATATATTCCACTATAGGGTAACGATGTTAAAACGTAGAGAGACTGGATACTGACATTTATCATCGAAACAAAGGGCGCGTTCGCTTTCATAGCCCCGTTCGTGAGGTGAAATGTAGACGTAGTAGCTGTTATACAGTCGTAAAGTGAACGCGTACTACACCCTCGTGACGATGTAAGAAGCATAATTGCTGTGGAAGTATTAAAACGAAACGGTCTCGCATTCTATGAAAAAATATTAATACTTTATAAACAACTGTTAAAGTTGTCGATTGACCTTCGTAACGGGAACTCGCCAACAAACCGAGTGCCGTGAAACGTTGAAAACCGGTAAAATTTCCAAATCTTTACGATCTTTTCTATAATTGGTGCCATTGTGCGACTTGATTTTCAGGGACCTTCGCGCATTCAGTGAAACTTGAAAGTAATAAACTTGTTCTTACGATGAATTGCGTTATTCCCAAGTTAATCAGGAGAGCGGCGCGCGGGCGAGGCGGCGTTTGAGGAATGAACCAAGTTGCTTCGATTAATTTTCTTCGATGCGCTCCGCCATCGATATCGGGATTTCACTGACACTCTCTTTTATTTCAACGCTGGTCCTTGACGGAAAAACAAAGCAGAATTTCGCCGTAGTCATATTCGGCGCTTTCTATCGCTGCCTATCCGTTATTTTTATAGCTAAGTGCCAATCGAACCATGAACTAATTGCTTTGTTCTCTCGATATATTGTACAAACATTGATTTGTTTAGTTCTGCCAATCCAAGTCATATATAAATAGACAAAGGATAGTAATAAATCTTATATCATTTTATATATTTATTATCCCTATGAGTAATATTACGCCGGTTTTTTTCCTGAATGGGTAGTCAGAGAAGGTTAGTTCTTTAATTTTTCACCACTTATATTCTAGGTCCCTTGGAATAGGGGGTGAGCCTAATTCACCGGGTTCAGTTCCATGATCTAAGTTACTTCAGGGAGTTTTAAGTTAGAAACACCCAATAATACTTTACTCGATCAGGGAATCAAACCCAGAACCTCTTACTCAGCAGTCGCGCTTAAAACCACCAGCCCAACCTGCAATCAACCTACGAGTATTGCATCAATTATAATTTGTTCCATACTCACAAAACGTTTTAAAGCCAATTATTTCGAGTGGCTATTCTGTAAAAGAATAACGTAGTTACATTTTAATGGCTTAATTAAGTGCATTATTATGCAACGTCACGTCGGTATTCAAAGGGGAATGAGAAAGAAAACACTGATGCTATTACAGTTTCCCGATGGCGCACTCCGCTGACGGATGTATGAATGAATTAACAAATTAACTCGAGCTCATGCTGTGAATGGAGTGGGAGGGTTTGTAATATTCCCCTCCAGACTCTACCAGTGCTTGTTATCTTGATTTGTAGCGCAATATAGTTGTTACGTATAAAAATAACAGGCTGTATTTCTAACAATATGTTATCCTTGAAGCGACTTCAATAGGTCTGTGGCGCGGTTCATAACGACGACACGCGAGGCACTAAAGTATTCAAGTCTACATTGTTAGAAGTAAATGTACCTTGTAAAGAAGATGGCTATCTTTATGAGTTCAAAATAATAAGATAATATTATATATCTATAATTTTATTTGTAAATAATACATACATATCATTTAATATATTATACGAGCATGAGTAAAAGTTCAATGGTTTGTCTTTCAACTTGCAGGGGTGCGATATTAGAATTTTAGAAAGCAAGTCTAACTTTATTTAGTAAGCGTATGGGTTATTTAAATAATATCACATATATATGTATACACACACACACACTAGTACACGAACTAGTAAACACAGCTGAAATATAGCAAACTCCTACATGTATGCCTGCTACTTGATGTTAAAAATAAAATATTTTTTTTATGTGTTGCGAGTGTGAGACAATAGTTTGAGTTATAGTTACACGTAAGTCCAAGAACTGGATCAGGATTAAGATTGATGGGGCGTGCTTTGCCGAGTCTAAGGGATGATTAAAACGGCTATTAAACCGGCTATCCCAGTGACTCTCATTAACTGGATCAGTCAGTCACAGTTAAGTAAGATTTATCAGGCATATTAGTCTCATGATCTCATTTTGTAATACAGTATTTAGTGAACTGACACATTCGAAATTTTATCAAAACGGCATTAAACATTACATATTTAATATTTAAGGAAGGCATGCTAGGCTTGTAAAGATATATTTACCAATTGGTAATCTCTGCCTAACGTTTAAAGTAACTGGCGTAACGTGTTTGAGTAGTAGAAGGATACATTTATTTTACCAGTAAGATAATGCTCCTTAGAGGGTGCTGGTGTAGCGGAAACATTTATTTTTTAATTGTATCGATCTGAAAAAGACAGCGGGAAGCTGCTGGATTCGGAAGACCTAGGACCAGGAGGAGTGGTGCCGATTAGGGGAGGCCTTTGTCCAGCAGTGCCCATGTACATGCTGATGATGATGATGAAGTGTTATACATGGATTTTTGTATGGTTTATAGTGTGGTATGTGTGTACGGAGAGCAAAAACATCTTGCTAAGGTTACATTCTGATATGTGTTCGTTGGTAGTTACCAATATAATAATAATAATACACGAATGTCAGTTCAGAGTAGGGTGTAGGGAAGTTAGTGCAAAACAATTAGTTGTCTGAAACTATTTTCATAATTACATTCGATATGTTATACTCGGATATTAGCCACTGGGTATTTCAAACTCTACATTATGTAGCGTTACTTTAAAACATGCTACGCCGTAGCTGGTAAATAGGTTTTAGTCGAAGCTTGTTGGTATGTCGATGAGTGTTGACAGTTGGTGTAGTCAAGGTCTCGGATTTTTCAAAAGGGTATAATAGGTTTTTTAAGTTTAAATGACAAGAAAAAAGTCCTAATATTCTTTAAGGCGTGTGAGCCAGGCAGCGTGTTAGGCTAGGGTGCCACCTTATTCCGAGAGAAGACCCGTGTCCAAGAGAGGCGATAAAAGGTTTGATGTGATTTAGACGTGTATATATGCGGGCAACATCAGTACATATGGTAGGGTCAAATGAAATCATTGTCATTCAGGAATATATATAAACGTGTGTTATGTATATATGTATATAAATAGATGCACTTTAATGTTGCGATGTTACATATCTTTCACATATGTATGTATTTTGATTATCAAATAGTCATCAACGACAGCTCCTTTTACTGCTGGACATAGACCTCCCCTGAAAGGCTTATGCCCAAAATTCCCACGCTGGGTATTGCAGAGCACAGTTTCTCGCATCGCCTACGCTGCTACCAATCGGCAAGGGTATGTAGCCGTGCCTAGGTAGACTGCGCTATACCGGGATAAGCTAGTCTCCAGGGACAATAAAACTGTGTCGTTCATTGTTGCACGCCACTAAGTAATTGCATTTCGCACGTCCACAACATGCAGCACTTGATTGTGTAACACGTGACAGGCACGCTGCGTATGGGGCGGGTGAACACTACTTCCTTTGTGGGACAGCTCATGTGTTAATTTCACGCTGCTCTTATGCATATATGATGTCATCATATATTTTGTTGCTGCTCTAACCTTCTTTGTGCTCTTCCTGGAAGTTATTTCTATTGTGCTTCAACAAAAGGTTGTTTAAAAAGCTCCTAAGAGTCCTTCAAGGCTCTCATAGTCCGCCAGAAACGATTCTGAAGTCCAAAGTGCTGTATCGCGTAGCCATATTTTAATTTTTTTCTACTTATAATCTGTGAGGGTACTCGTATTTTGCATATTTGGCACTCGGTATACTCTGCTTACCCCATGAAGTAACTGTTATGATAATACAATAATAATAATAATAATACTTTTCTTTTAATTGTCGACGAAATACTAAAAATAGCCAATATAAATATTGGCTATAAAAGATTATAGTCTTTTTCCAATTAAACATAATTTGATGATTACTTATTGTATTTTGCTCAAAGTTTAGTACTCCTAAAATCTTAAATACGATAAAACTCATATTCCTAAAGCTTCATCATTTCTATCTGTTATATTTGAACGACCGAACTGTAGAAATTGTATAGATATATGGAATCAACACAAAATAGACCTCAATCATTACATTACATCAAATATTTAACACATATTATAAGGAGTTCTGAAACGAATGGGATCAATAATGGGTCGCCGAGAGATTACGAGCGAAATTACATAATTAGCGAGCTGCCCAAGTGACTGGCGAATATCGATGAGCCTAATTGCCTTGTCAATACTTTTTTCCACCTCGTCGCTGCCTACCGAATGTAAATGGAAAAATAAACGATTTCTTTCCGTAGCGTGTATTTTGCGGTTTCAAAATAGAATTTCGGCTGGCGGTTATTGATGAATATTATGATAAATAGATACGGGGGTTATTAAGGTTATATTCAGTTTATTTAAATGATCATAAAGAAATTCTTTTATGCATACAAATACTATGACAAGGTTCTAAATTTTTATTAGTAGGTACATTACTTGTATCAAACGATTATTAAAAGATATCGGAAATAGATTAAGCCTCGACGATAATTCAAGTATAATATTATATTTATATACATAGATTTAAATTTAGATAAAGTATACAGCCCACAGATTGTAGTTTCAGATCCTACGGGATTTTGATATTAAGTAAACGAAAGTGCTTAAAAGATTAGGCCGTGCGTCGGGAACAAAATGCGACCATTACGTCGCAAATGGTCGATAAAAGAACCCATTAAAGTTTTTGCGGCGACTGCGGAGCGATTGCGACATTGTCGGACTCGTATCGTCAGTTTTACAACCTCAACCTACATGGCTCCCGGATATTAGATTTTAATGGCTAGTGCCGGGACATACAATGCCAATAACAAGGTTATGTCCCGAACACTTCCAGGAGGTATTAGATTCTTTAGTTCAATGTATCATAGTTCACGTGAATCATTGTTGCAAGGTTTGGAGTCTTATACTTTCTTATCTTCTAGCACGTTCAATCTATGGCTCATCAAAGTGAGGTGGAATGGCTTTTTATGCGTGGACCATATTAACATGTTCTCAAACATTGATACTCACTTGTGAATTCAGAGTTATCTGAGAAAAAATATTTATGAACAGTTTCATCATCATCATCATCAGCCTATGTTAGTCCACTGCTGGATATAGGCCTTCTCATTGCATTAGGGAAAATTACAATTTAATGTTATTCGATTCCGAATACTATTGTACTGGGAGTATGTAATTTCTACGTGTTTTTCTAAGAAATGAATAAATAAATAAAATACATGTACAGTGGGAGTCGATGCTGCTGATTCGACTCCCGCGTGTACAGTTTGAGGTAAAACTGATGAATAAATTCGCGAAACTGCTTTGACTTTTACAAAGCAACTTCTTTTACGTTTTCGCTTTGACCCTTCAAATGAAATTGTCTCGTGCACATATACCACTTCAAAATGTATATGTAAATACTAAAATATATTCCCGTATTTAGTGTAAGCAGTTTTCGAGTTGAAGCAAACAAATTCAGAGGCTATTGCCTCTGAATGTATACATCATACATAAAACAAAGATATTTTGTAGTTCGGATGTGACTTCCGTTAAGTAGCTTAGGGCCTGAATTGTCTGTGGATTAAATTATTCGTTACGAAACTGGATAATAGTAAGCTCAGGAGGCGCAACAAGGTCAATAGAATTCATTTGAAAATATCGTCATGGTCAGCCTCTAGATGTCCCCTGCTGGACATAAGACTCCTAATCAGCGCCACTTCTTCTTTATTTGAAAATATACGGACAAATCGAATACCTTCCGTGTGTTGACAGTTAGAATGAACTAGACGGATAATTTAAATAAATAAATTAAAAAAAATATGTCCCTTTTCAAATTCCAAATGGGGATCAAAATCGAATCAGAATCCAGCATTGAAACCAGTCTAAATTGAGTTCCTTTCGTTTTTAAAATATATATTAGCATATAATTACCAATAACAAGGAATAAACGAGGAACAACTTCAGGAACACATTTTATATTTGTAAATAGCTTTTTATCCATAGCTCAGTAAAGAATTCTTCTAAAAAAAGTTTCATTGTGTTTTCAAGTGTTTATTTCATTTTTCTTTTCACATCTTTTATAACCTAATTCGTCATCATCACATTAGCCTTTTCTGTTGTACTGCTAAACATAGGCCTTTCGCAGGGCCTCCCACAACACTCGATTAACGGCAGATCTCATCTACCTGCTACCACTCGCCTTTTAAGACCATCGGTCGAACGAGCCAATACAAGAGAGGTCTTACCAATTCGCTATTAGCTGTAGATAATTTAAAACCTAACCCGCTCATTATGAGAGGAGACTCGGGTAAATAAAAGGGTCGGAACTGTTTTAACTATTTTATTTGCACTAATTGAATTACGCCGAACTAAACTAACATAAACCTCTATATTTCTAAGTTTCTCATTGTAAGTGACAATCTATTTATCATCATCATCAGCCTATCTCAGTCCATTGCTGGACATAGGCCTCACCCAATGAGCGCCATTGCGCTCTGTCCTCGGCTTGTCACATCCAGCATCTGTCTGCAGCCTTTCGCAGATCGTCATCCCACCGGGCCGGGGGGCGTCCTACACTACGTACTACTTATGTAATGTATTTGTCTTGTGAGAAATAAAGAATCTTTAAATCGAAATCGAACCCAACACTCATGTGTCCAAGTGAAACGTAACTAAAGAGAAGTGCATATTGTGTGTGTTCTGTTATAATAAACAAATGGATGCTTGTGTGTTCGCGGATGGGTGTACGCACATGTTCGGACTTTTTGTTTCGGTCGAAACGCTGGTTTATCCATCCAGATGAATGGCGTTAAGATAAAAGTATCTTGTTAACTGTATAATTGGTTTCTACCTGTTTCGTTTTTTGTTTGGATTTTTTGTTCATATGTCAATGTAATGTTATTAATTGTTGATATGTATAGTTGTTAGTAATTATAATGAATTATAATAATGTGAGTTCATGTTATTTTTGATATGTTTGTAGGATTATTATTATTATTACATTCCAATAGGACTGCGCAAATGTGCAGATCAGCGGAACTTTTTTTCGTTATTAGAAAAAGATTGTTTTTATGATAAAGTGACGAATATTTCATATGAATTTTATAAATAACTGTGTAAAATGTGACTAGGATTATTAGTACACGTGTACTAATACATAATATAAGTAGGTATATTCGTCGATTTTTTTTTGCAGCGATAACTTAGTACATTCACCCTGTTTACTTTTCTGTTCTAGAGGTTAATTTAAAAAAGTCTTCTATACAGGCTCTGTTTTCTTAGGGTTCAAGCTATCTGCATATCAAATTTGCACATAATCGGTTCATAGTTTGCTGGAAGATAAATAAAAACAAGGTCATTTTGATATTTATACTAATTTAAAAATATCAATTTAACGATATACTAGACTGCAACTCTACGAACGTAGTGTAGGACGCCCTCTTGCCCGCTGGGTTGACGATCTGCGAAAGGCTCCGGGCAGAGGCTGAATGTGCCAAGGCAAGGACAGGGCGCAATGGCGCTCATTTGGGGAGGCCTATGTCCAGCAGTGGACTGAGATATGCTGATGACGACGACGACGAATGTCATATAAAATATTAGATATACCTGTTTTTCTATCGTCCTATTTATATGTGCTTACATAATTATATAGATTGACATTCTGACTTGCCCGAATCCCAACAGCAAAGTAATGAAAGCAAAGTAATTTTTTTTTTAATTGTCATCGCGAGCTAACAGGCAGACGCGCCACCTGATGGTAAGTGGTGACCGTTGCCTACGGATATGTGCAACACCCGAGGCGTTGCCGATGCTTTGCCGGCTATGAAGGAGAGCTCTTTTCATGCTTCTCTTGAAGAACCCCATATCATATCGTTATACAGTAACGAGGGTAAGTTATTCCTTCTACAAATAGTCTAAAATCAACAACGCCGAGTGTAGAACGACTGTTAAAATAAATCGTGTTAACGATACCTTTGTCATTCTCGCTGCCCTTATTTTTAGCCCTGTTGTTATTATTAGCCCTAAGTGTCAGTTGGTTAGGATAACAAATTGTAAAATCTCTACGTTTCAATAGAGAGTTCAAGTTATATATAAATTACAAACAAACAAAAGCAACAAATTTAAAGTTGCTTATAAAGTTATTTATAAATATATGGAAAATCCATTCTATTTCTCCTACCAGATGGTCTGACGACCAGAAGAAGACAACGGGAAACTGCTGGATTCGGAAGTTCCAGGACCGGAAAGAGTGGCGTCGATTAGGGTAGGCCCATGTCCAGCAGTGGACATCTAGAGGCT
>DWEC01003806.1:0-10311 GCA_018245735.1 Microceris miodesmiata | reverse complement strand
TTCAACCGATTGTCATGAAAATCAGTATGACCATGTATTTTTACACAGGGGAAACGAATATGATATTCGTATTAATGACAGTTACCACCAGATGGCGCTTCCATGTATCAAGTTCAATACTGATTAATAGATATCTATACGAATTCGTATAAATATAAGTTCGAAAAATATATTTTTGGTGCGATAAGTAAAATAAAACTATAAATTTTCCTTTCTTCTCTATCTCTGCTACTCTTCTCTTTCTCTTTCTCATCTACTGAACCGTAGATTCGTTAGAAGTAATTGTGTAATAACAAAATTTATAAAAATGTACATGTTAAGTTTAAAATAACTTATTGAATGTAACACTGCTTTTCCGGACATGTATGTCCGCTAGTATGTGATAAATTATATTGAAGCTTACAGGTAATTCATGTAATTTCGTAGAGTTGAAGTACCTACTAATAATTTGAACCCTAAACCTCTAGTGTCCGAGGCATAATTACGAACAACCAGAATATAGCTCCTAAATACTTTTGCAGTTATATTCTGGTACTAATATTAACTAATATTAAAAATAGATTAAACATTGAAAATAATATTTTTTGGGAGCTTTTGTAACGTAATTCCTAAATTTACATTACATTATAAATTCCATTTTCCTTAACGTAAAAGTTACCGAAGTTGGAAATATTGGAATGACAGTTGTTCCGAAATATAATAACAATGCAAAAGCATTTCGCCAACGAGACAAATTCCAGGTCACTTTTAGGTTTGACTCCAACATTTACCTAATAGTTTAATGGATAAATTAAGTTTTTCTATAAATGAATAAACATTTCGGGTATTTTCCATACACGGACGTTTGATCTCAAAATAAGCAGTCTGTGCTGTGGTAACCAGATGGCTGATAAACTTCATTTAAAATTATTTCTCCTTTTACACCCACAGTGAACGTTCTTGCCAATGCCACTGTAATATTAAAGGACAACATTCAAGTGATAATCATGATAATTACAAAAATATACGAGTAGAGCAGAACGACGCAAAATTGTTTAAGCTCTATTTACAGAGTTTACTGAAACCATTACAGCTATGAATGTTTCAGAGTTCATAGTTTAAGCCAATTCAGTGATTGTTCTATTTGTGCCCCTGTGTGCAACGTACACTCAATGTAATAAATACTGCAAGCCGAGCCGGTAAAATAATTGCCCTCGCTCCGGTAATACACTGCATGTACATTAGGTCCATAGGTTTTACTATCAAAATGTAATTGCATTTAGGTTTTGCAATTCCCGCGCTAAATTCATGAAATTTTAGAGGGTTTATTTTAGTCGCTTCGTTTACTTTTATTTTATTATTTTAATATTGAGCACAGTAATGCAATACAACGTGTTATTGTCACATATATATGTGTGTGTGTGATAATATTGTAAAATATATTATTAGATACATACATAAATAATTTATATGTGGAAGAAGCACGTTAGATTTATGAGGACAGAGATATTGCGGTATTTCGTGTTCCCTGTCTACCCTGGAAGAAACCTAGTGTGATAATACAATGTTAATAACACAATAAAAAATATAATTAGTTCGTTAGAGGCACATTAGACAACGGATATTTATTGTGAGTTTAAGCTTCCATTGATACAGACATCTTTAACCCAATGTATTACGTCAGTTCTTAACAATATATGATAAACATTACAAACCTAAGCAGTAATGTACTTCACAACCAATATAATCTCACATAGTAAACTACTATTACAATTTTTATATACATTTCTAAATCCTTAGTTATTACAATTTATTTTCCTGTTCAATATTATGCTGTAAATAAACGTATTTACTATTTTTTTTTACATTGAGTATTCTATGTACATATACCTAATATTTTATTACTGTGGTTTACAGAGCAGAGTTATTCACTGAAAATTTCGCGCAAGTACAAGTTTAGTGGCGACGCAGAAAGTATGGGGTCGGTTTTATCGCGCTCCACAGCGGAGAGTTTAGTGGGCCCCGGGGACCAGCGCCTCACGTGCACACATTGATTCTCCATGAGCCCATGTCTTACCCTAGGATATATGGAACTTTGAATTGTGCATGTATGTTTTTATCTCAGATAAAATTTTGTAACTTAATTTACAGTTATATAAATATTGATGTTTAACAGTGTGCGTTGTGACTATCCTGTAAGAACCTGGCGTGATGATAGTACCTATAATAATAATATACCAGATATTACTTTGGGTGAATGAAGTTGTGAAAAATTAACTGACTTAAATAACACGTAGGTTTAATTCTTTTCATTCTATGAATCTATACGATATTCTATGAATATGATGTAGATTCAACTAATTTAACGAATTACGAGTAGGTGACTTCAAGGAAGGTATCCTTAATATTTTATGGGTTAGGCAGAAAGCACTTGATGCTCTCTTTCAGATATCTCTGTATTTATTTTTATTTTTCGTTGTAAGTAACAAATATCTAAGAGTTTACTTAGAAGCTTAGGTTTATTAATTTTAATAATTACTATCATCACACCAGCTCCCTAACATTTAATACATATAGACAGATCCAAACTGCAGTCGCCAGCATCTTTTAAATACTTCAATAATATACTCATACTCTATCACTATGTCAGTAGAGAAGAAACAGCTGCAATAATTTACAAAATTCGAAGAAATACACCCTTTCTTATACAGCATATTGCACCATACTTTAGTATGCACAGGAGACCGCGCGCTCAGGGTCTGAGCAATAACACTCTGCATGTTCAGCGTCCTATATCTTACAGCAATGTGTGCAACTTGAGAGCTTGCTATATTGGAAAGGTACATTTACTATATATATAACCGACTTCATATTAATGTAATGTAACATCACGTATGTAATCTCTAACGAGGTAGACAGAGAATACCTTGCTACGTTTCACCAATTACATTTACATCCGCCTGTGGAATACGGTCAAATTCATATTGAACTGTTTAATTCTAATTTGTTTTTGATAAAACTTTTTATACCACAATGCAGTGAACATTATATACACACAATATGTACATATGTAAATAATTAAATATGTCCTTAAATAGGAAAAACTGAATACATTTAAACAGTATACATATACGACAATACTCTTTGACCTCAGGTTTAAGTTTGAGTTTATTTTATTCTAAGATTTATTCCTTTGGTATAGATTATTGCAAATGAAAAATTAAAAAAAAACACTTGCTATAATAATCTAGCCTTCCAGAAGTAATTTACAAAACGTTTAGATAGAACTAAACAAACTGGGTTAGCGTTAAAATAACTAATTATTTTCGCAAAATATGGAACATGCATAAACCGAGTAAGATTTTTGTTGAGCTTTACAAGCACACCTACGCAGGTTCACTGATCGTACGAAATTCCAAACACTGATCAGTATCGAGGCAGGAAATTACATTTTGTGAACACCGTTCTACCATCGTGTTATCAGCGTTGAGTTTTTACCGCCGACCGACCTCATAGAGCAAGTGTATGGAGGTAGCGCAATAAAATAAACAAGAGATACAGAGTCAGTCTGTGCGCTCTACCAGCGGCGCACGGGAGAGTTTACAGCGCCCTGGGGACACCGCGCGCGCATTGATTCTATATGAACGGCAATATCTACCTTACAGAGCGTCTGTATACATGTACTCAGTTTATTATTTGCCCGATGCGTGGCAATAGGCCCACCACATACTATATACCATGGTGGGACGTTAACGGAACTGGTGAAACGTGACAGTGTACTTTATTCCTCTCCCAACTTTTCTGGGAGCCGTATAACACTCCCCTGCCTACCCCTTCGGTCATTATAGGCTTGATTTATGTTTTTATTTTATTTTGTACTATATCCACACACCGGGTTAAGGAGAGGCAGAGAGCACATAGTGCCAAATATCTCTATCCTCACGGACCTGATGTATTTTTTGCATGTCTTTTTATAAACACACGTGGTTTTGCAAAGGTCTGACTCGGTCAGTATCCGACATACTTGGTCAAAATAACGGAGGCCTATGTCCAGCAGTAGACTGACTAATGTGAATGGAATGTTGTCGCGTCATGGTGCGAATCACTCGAATATTTAATTCGCTTAGAAGTCGCTCCAGCACGTTACACTAGGAACGTTACTGTATCATACACAGCCGGGCAGGGGATGTCTCCCGTTCCGAAGGAATAAATATCCACTTAATAACATTCCAGTTGCGACGTGACTGCCTGACCCTTCCACCATTAGTTGTCACCTGAGCCCAGCGCTGATTGCGTCCCCAGCGGCGAAATACGTCCCGTAAATAACAATATTTCTAGATAATAATAGAGGTCGTGCAGCATCCACTCCCTATTGAGTTAGACAATTAAGGTAGTCTTATTAAGTTATAGTATCTCACGGCGTCCATTCAATATAATTAGTGCGGGTACGTGACACGCGTACCTCGTGATAAGGTCGCAGATGGATAGTGGGCAGGTTTTTTTATAGATATATATGTTTTATAGATATATTGTTCTCACTTCGTTCAACTTTGTGTTCTCTACTCACCCCGTAAGGGACCTCGCCTGACGATACTGTGTGATATTTTTGTGTACATAACGACCAAAAACCAAAAATTTCATTTATAATCGTCTTATAATTAAAGAGATTTGACTTTGCATAGCTTTAATAAAAACCATTTTGAGTCTTCTATAGTTTTTTTTTAAGTAACAAAAATAATACATACGTTTTAATTGGAAAATTCTCTTGCGTAATTTGTCTGACATATAACGTAAACTGTGACCGTCAGCTTATTAAATTTAGCGCCAAAATATGATGGCATACGGGATAAATTAAAGTTCAATGTTTATTCAAATCGAAAAACGAATATTTAAATTGGTACCTGAATATCAAATAAATATTTTACCAGAACATTATAATATTGCAAATAAAGCTATACTCATTAATACTGCAACATTTGACTATTTAAAATCCCATGCACTTTTAAGAAATATTTCAACTTAAATAAAGGTGTCCGTGAGAACACACTACACAAAATCTAATAAACAAAATGGAAGTAATAGTTCTCATTGTTCCAAATACAAAATGACACGATATTTCATACGCGGTGAAATATTGCCGTGCACAGTGCCCTTTCTTTTTCGTATGAATTCATAATTTAATTGAGTACAATATATTACAAGTTAGGTAATCCAAATCTACATAATACATTTATCCGGTTTCATATATGTAGGTGGTTTCTTGTAAGGGTCCGCGGGTATTCGCGAGGGTGAAGTGGCGAGGAAACTTTTGGGTCCTTATTTATTGTTATTACCTCATTAAGGTACGTACCAAGCGATATCCTACAAATTGCAAATAAATAAACCACCGCGAGCACTCGCCGAATCAGTAAAAGGAAATGTTTTCGGGCGAAGTGTCTGAGGTTAATGAAATTCTTTGATTTCATTTAGCGAGATAAAAATCCTATTTTTTTAAGATAAATGGTTGTCATATCTGTTCGTAATCTAAAATAAGTATTAATTGTCGAATCTAGTAAATTATTGCATGTGTTTACATGCACGCAACACTATATTTTTGTCAATTTACAAATCATACAGCACTAGCTCACACGTTTTAAAGGTTATAGCCTTTATATTCCTAACCGGTAAGAAACCTAGCATACCGGTATTATGGTAATATAATGCTTCCCAACAAAAACTTCCAATAATTAGTCCGAATTCATTGTATCATTTCACTTATTGTTTGTAACAATTATTCGTTCCATTAATGGACTTTAATAGACTGATGATGATGATAAATATATACAAGATGATAAATATAAACTTATTGATGTCATTATTTCCAATTAAATGAAAAACTTTTAGTAACTGAATATTCGACAGTTATTACGCTGTTCTGGGTTATGCAGTTAATTATAACCGGTCCCATACGATTTACTTATTATCAACTAAACATAACCGAACTTCAAATAAAATGTCTATGTCTATTTGTTTTATTGTCAGCACAAAAATATTTAAGCTAACAACAAATCGAATAAAAACTTAGCGAATAATTTTAATTGGGTTTAAATAAGATTTAGAACAGTTAAGTCAATATTTTTGGAGTTCCTTAGAAAAGTTCCAAGTTTAGTTGATGTTGCCATGTTGCTCTTCCCCCGCGTGTACACAATTATGGTAACAAAGCTTCCAAATGCACTCATCGAAGTCAAATGACTCATGACTAAAACACGACATAGAGTGTAGCGCAAACAGCATAGTGCTACAGCGCTGGTACTCAAGCCAAAATACGCCCTATCACATAGGTGGGAGCGTAGGTATTTTGTACTTATTGGGCGCAAATTTTGAAGACCGCAACCCTTTGAATAGTCAATGTCGCGAACCCTTATCTCGCCACAGAAAGGCGACACCACATTACCGGTATTATGCTTCTGTTCGATGCCGCTGCAGCTTTACAAAAAAGCGCTCTCGTGTTTCGGTATTAGAGGCGCGATTTGTATACGAAGCGCTTGAAGCGGAGGACATTTTCAAAGTGCAATTTATACTGTATTGGAAGTTAGAGCGCGTTTACCCCGCCTGCACAATATTTTGTGCCGGGCCGATGTGGCGCGGCTCAGCCTTGTTGCATGTCCTCTGTGAAAGCCAGCTTTACATTTTCTTGTCTCCGCGCGAAAATTTAATAAGCATAAGTGGAAAATCCCGCACACTATTGGAGTTCACGAAACGATTAGGAAATTGTGTGTTCGACGCTATTTGTTCCTAGACTGAATTACGAAGCGCGAATATATTGGACCATATCTATGTATGTGTGTCTTCGATTATATTCTACTGAGTTGGATGGAATTCCGAGAATATATCTCGTATCGGATATAGCAATAACGTCGTTATGTTTTAGGACATAACAGTTAAATTACTGTGCACATTTATAACATAATTAAATTTGATAATGGGTTTTCACAAAAGATATACCTATAAGCTTGTCAGTAATATTCACTCATGTATCCTAAAATTCCAAAGCGATAAATGAAATGTGTTTTTAAAATATTTGTTACCGTTTCTTAAATTTGTAACGGGAATATTTGAAAATAATTCTCAATTTCCACTTATGGCATTATTTTACATAAAAGTATAGATACGAGAATGTAACTAAAATGTACAATATCGTCATGGAGTTTAATTGTATGTAACTTTTAATGTAAGTTGAATTTAACACTTCTTATTTTCCAGTCGCGTTGTTATGATTACATATCTTTAAACTAGAAATTTTCCATAGAACACAGCTTGCCAAGTATCTGTTACGGTTCACTGAGCAGCTTCCAGCAGTGTACACATATCACATTATAATTTTCCATTATCGTAATGGATGTATGATCATAGTCCGTTCGCCCTTAAATTTTAATTCCGCCGCCTCACGGGGGTCGTCGCCCTTGCTCGTGGCCACCCTACGCATGACGTATAGTTCGGCTTGGACAAGCTGATATGTTATAGTTTTTATGATCTCATATCAAATATTAGCTTTCCACCTATGTATGTACCCAGTATTTATCTTCAAATTAATTTTTTTCTTGATTTGGAAAACTTCGAACATAACTTTTAATCTTTTTATCTAACCATTACCCACGTATTATATTACAAATTAAATAATTAAATGGAAGAACGAAGCAATAAAATATGTATCATGATTGTGTCGTTGCGTTAGAGGCACGTGTCAACAACATTTATACTGACCCTCATATAATGAATAGCTCTGATAATACTTAAAGGGACATCTCTATTGCAATACAGATACGATTCTAATGAAAATTTGTTATTCGCACATTTGAAAAACACTATTCATCATTAATTACACATTACTGAAAAATACTACAATGTCATACATATATTTTTTAGACAGATACATAACAAAACTCTGTAAAATTCCATTTTCGTTTAAGCACGTAATAATGACACAAAAGTTTAGTAAATTTGTGTAAAGTCACGTCAGCGTATAAGATTAGGTAATATGATTGTTGAAAAGCGTGTCAGCCATTCTGTAGGTATAATCTCGTCAGCCACTGCATCATAAATTTCGTTACGTGCAGTTTCCTCGTTACGCTCACGTGCAATATGAGCTAGTGCATCGATGCCGAGCGCCTAATTTGACAGCTACGTGCATAATTTGCGAGCAATATCGTCAAGATATACGGCTGAAAGATTGATTTTTAAATATTAGAACAGGATAAAGGTGCTTATCTCTGTAAAAATTCTGTAGACCCAATACTTGTGTACTATAAATTTATATAAAACTGAATAAGATATAAAATACTAATTGTACACGCACGCCGGTCGTACATCTACTCGTATATTAAAGTATGTTTCAAAAATTAATAAATCTTTGAAACACCTCGAAAAATATGAAATTAAGTCATCGTCGAATATTTCCGTCACAGTAAAAATAGCTAGGCGGCAATGAATGTAAAAACTTTAAAGGCAATGTGCTAGTTAGTGAAATCGAATTACCGGATAGGAAAATTCCCGTTTATCAGAACGCCGTATAGACGCACCGTCGCCCACTCGATCGTACTGCCTCGGACATCTGAATCTGCCAGCTCTTTTTATATAACCAGACTGAAATAACTATTGAACCCCCGTGCTAACTAAAAACAGCTGCATTAAACTTTTATTTTATAGCAAGGGAGAATCAAAGTTTCATCGTTAGATGAGCTGCATCGCTTGCCATTACTAAATATAGGACATTGCTGTTGGAAGTTACTTGATGATATTACTAAAAAAATTGTGTCCACTAATTCCCCCGAAAAAGAATAAATTTGGTTAAATTCTAGTTTATTTCGAACACTATAAAGAAAGCTAAGATGTGCAGGTTTCCTGTAGTTCTTGTTAAGAAATAATTTAAACGCAATATTAAGAAATAATTTTAATAAGGGCACTGCTGCATTGACATTAATTCGAAAGAAACCTTATTACAAAAAGCGTCTTAATAACTAGTATTTTAAAAACACCTTTCAAAAACCTGGCTCTTTATGATACAAGAAAAATTTTTCTTAAAAACCTAACATTCGAGTATAACGCGAATTTTGGATATTTATGTATCAAAACTTTTTAGTACCTGTTAAAAAAATTTAGCAAGATTCTGGGATCTCGTCAGGAATGTTCTCGTGTCCCTATTGCGCTAAGCAACTCAAGTTCATCTCGAGTCAAGTAGGGCCCAGACTTCGCTCGCTTTGTTACGCTCGGCAACCTGCGGTCACTCGCTGCTGTCGTTTCCGGAGTCACATAAATCTGACTCTCCAACCTGATCGCGCTCCTCTAGCAACAAAGCTACAGATTATGTACTCAGTTTATCTTATTCTAAAGAATATTTGAGTTTTGTCTCTGTAGGTTTTTCTCGATTACAACAAAAGTATTTAAGTAAAAAATGTACCGACTCACGTATAGTTTTTCGGGATAGTCGGCCAATTTCAAACCGTCTTTCTTCATAATCCCAAACCAATCACAGCAAAGGTTATCTTTGAAGGAGCACAATAATTTTCGTATATACATGGTAACAAAAGGCTTATTAATAAAATATAGGTGTCGTTATACTATTTAAAGATTGTGTCGCTAATTTCGTCTCTACTATTTTCCTGTTTCAAAATGGAAAATAGTACAGTTTGTGACAGCAGACTATGCACCTCACTTCACCTGTGAGCGATGTCACTGTCACTAACATTGCAGTGTCACTTGCCTCAGAACCATTCTGAAACGTAATTGGAACTGAGTTACTATATTGAATAACCGGAGCAATATTTTAAGACTAACCGTAAATGACTTTAGTGATCGATAGCTCTTAATTGAAAGTATGTCTACGGCATGAGAACAAAAGATTTGTTTGTTCATACAACATTTCAAATAGACATTGTTTTAGTGGAAGTTTAACTTTTTATGGCTATACGTATTGTGTAGTTCAATGTCAAAATGTTAAATCGTCAGCATTTTTCGAAATTTATAAACTTCTCCAATCATTAATATCGGCGGTACCTTTGATGTCATAATTTCCAAAACGCTACAAAATAGCCCATTTAGGTGCAAAGTCGGGGATTGTCACTATTGCACAGTTCCATTTCCCTCGTTTTTTTTGTTTCAGGAAATTTCACTTTGTATTTTTCATTTATGTGCAAATTACTCGAGGTGCTGCCGGCGACTTTAGTTAAAAAATGTTTTCCTTTTCCAGATCTAATTTTTGAAGTACGTAAATAAGATTTCTTCTGGGGGACAACAATTTCCTCTTGGCATATTTTGTGTAATATATTGTTTAATCTTTTGAGATTATGGGATGGA
>DWEC01003805.1:0-10313 GCA_018245735.1 Microceris miodesmiata | reverse complement strand
GACTTTAAAAACTTTAAATGGCTCTCCTGTAAAATTAGGTCTATTCGCGTTGTGGCCCTTTTGTTTTGAAGCAGCGATATATAGTAATAGTGAATATAATTTCTAAGGTATGTGAATTCTGCCAAGCCGCACTTTCCACAGCGTGGCATACTATGGCCTTAACCCTTTTAATATGAGAGGAGACCCGTATTCCAACAGTGGAATTGTAATGGGTAGAAAAATAATATAATTGTTTTGAAGTAAATATAATTGTATATAAAATTTAGAGACAAATTATTTGTAATTATTAATCTATTAGACTTTACAATCGACTTTGTTTATCAGTACATACCTACGTATTTTCTAAATGTTATGTGTGAAGTTAGAAACTTCACAAAACGTTACATCATGCATATAACCTCCGAAGTTTCACCACCACTCCCACCATCAGTAATGTTTACGTCCCACCATTGAATAGGTGGTGAGCATATTGCCATACACCGGGCACAATTACAAACTCTAAACGATTACTAGAAAATCTAAGTTAGAAAAATCAATTTTATATTAGTAATTAATACGTAGCTTAATAAGTGACCTCGCTGCAAACGCCGCGAGCTCATGAAGAAGGATTTCGTACAGGTCCACTAGTCGCGCCACCCCGAAAAACGCACGTGAGTTAAGCCGGTATATCATCGGTACTGAATCATTATAATCGTTATTGAATATTTCATACGATACATTGTTAAAGCTGTGTTATCGATGCATTATAAGTAATAATTTTCACACAGGTATAAAACTTCCATGACTGACTTCTACCCTACATTAAATTTACGCAATTATACTAGATCAGTATCAAGGAAGTGTGCAAGGTCAATCCGCTTTATATATCCGCAAATTTGAGGCACACAAGCCTCGCATTTTAAACGTACTTACGGATTAAATTCGCGAAACCTAATAAGACATAAAATATTTACGTGAAAAAAATAATCACGAAAAGATAAAAAGTTAATTAGGAACAACACCAACGTAAAAATTAAATTCACAAGCAGCGTGCGTATAAAAAACTGTACCTAACACACAAATTGCAATCTGTCTACAAAATTATTATGGACACGAAATCATCTAATTTAATAATTTATGTTAGACGCTGTGTCACGCGAGTGCCTGTGCATAACCCATTGCTCGGTATTAAATACGTAAGAATTTTTTTCGTTTATCTGTTCTCTAAAACATGGAAAACTGGCGGAAATATATTATGCACATAAATATAACTGTACTCGTAGTGCGAGTTCTAAGTTCTCGTAACACTACCGTACTCTCGTACCGATACATACATGCATATAACGTAAACTCGCAATGGAAAATAATCAATTTGCATATACGTCGCTTACAGGGGCGTAAGGGGCTTCGAGTTCCTTCTCAGGAGCCCAGGCCCAGCTCAATAAACTAGGCTCTGGCGACACGCTGAACGCGGTAATACGCAGTAAATAAATAAATGTTTTCTCTATGTTATATATTATATATAGTTATATATTATATATGTAGCTCTTTTTTGCATCATATGAAATAAGATGGACTTTATATTCATTTCTTTATAATATGTAGTCACAAACCTACTACTTTCAACAGTTTCAACAGTTACACCGGCTAAGTATACACGTAGGTATATGTATTCTGTTTCTACTCACTGATGAAGAAACATATTATTACTAAAAAAAATTACAAAATATTGTTAACTCCAGTATATACTAATGTTTTTGAAGCACTACCAAAATGTATATTTTAAACTTTTTGCATACTAGTATTCGCCCATTATGGAATAAATTCAACTTTTGTTATATCATCATACTGTCATAAAAATGTGTTAAAATTTCAATTCGCGTCGCTAATTTTGATATTATTGCCGTTCCGGGTACTGATTTTACGTATTTTTGCCATTTTTGTAAATGTTAAAAACGTGTTCAAAAAATCCACCTCGGATTATTCTATTGCAATCCCAACTTTAATCAAAGGCTTATGACAATAAATGCTCGTCGCTACGTCGATTAGTAAGAACAAGATAAATATTCATAAGTTAGGATATGCTAAAGAGGTATGTCCTCAGTCTCAGTATCTTTCATTTTTATTTCTAGACAGTTCTCTTTGTTATAATAATAATGAGTTACAATAATAATTAGTAATAATAATAATAAGTAATAATAATAATAATAAGTAAAACACAAGAGATAGAATCCGGCAAAATTCTCACGCACTTATGTCTTACCGGCAATGTAGGTTGAACTTCACAGTTAGTGAATGTCCTGGCACGATGGGGATACAGGCGCAGTGACTCTGGATATTACCTAATTTACAATGGCACTCGAAGGTGAATGGTTACTCCCTGAATCGCTGGAGACCAGAACACGAATTGTTTAAAGGTAGATAACACGAGACAATATTTACAGCAAAGACCGTAATGGCAGACTCATTGAAACGATTGGACGAATAAGATTGAAAACCTTTAATGCTAATTAACAGTAGTACAAATTACATCCATTTAAAATTTACTTACTGTACGTAAGTCAAATTATCAACTATAGAATGGAGTGTACAACCGGTTGATCCGCATCAATGCTGTCTCAGCTGATCACAATCTTGGCCGTTTATTGCCCTTTCTTGTCGGTCAATTTATGAAACACATAATTGCCAAATCTTACTCTACAATTTAATCTACTCCACGATCAAATATCTTATTTATTTTTTTCTGACATATTATTATTTGACATAATTTAATTAATTACTAAATTGACAATTGTATAGCATATACTTTATTGCAAATTGTATCACTGACATTGGCTATGCTATCGAATTGGAACATGTAGTATGATAGATATAGTCTAAATTGTAATATATAAATAAATAAAAAAATCTCATTGGTCAATAGCTTACACCAGCTCAGACTGAATATTTCTATGCAAGATAACTCTAATTGTTGCCCACTGGTGCAGTCTCCTGAGCTAATCTCGGTCCGTTAGGACCCAATCAAATACGACTTAGACTAAAGTTGACGATTGATTGTACTGTTAGCTGGTAACTTAATTAATTGAATGTAACTATCTCTGGATATTTACTAACTTTTTACTGAACTGGTAAACTGGTATTATTAGTAATAATACGAGTACTAAGTATTTCTCCGAAATAACAAATTAACGTCTGTTCCCTACAAATACGTGTGTACCTAAATATTATGAAATCATAAACAACAAATGGTACCTACATATTTTTTAACAATCCATGCATTAGAAGCAACTTTATGTAAATTTTGCAAAATAAGGTTTTTATTACCTGTAGATATTAATTCATCAAAATGTGTTGTTCGGTGAACATCATAAAGATAAGATTTAATGACTTATATAGAATATTAACACCACAAACTCCATAGCTTATTACTGTATGAGGAATATTTTTAGACCATTCAAAACATTAAAATTTAAGCTCTACGTAAATCAAAAAAGGCTGTATAATTATCAAATTAGATTTATTCACGTTTTCTGCATATAATGTTGCTAGTTACGGACCGGTTGCCATGGCCGGCCATTACCTAAACATTGTTGAACAAATGTATGGACATTTTTTATACGGTCCCGAAGGTCATGAGGCTTATTCACTTACAAATTTTGCACACCTAGCAGCAGTATGGATGGCAAAACCATCAACCAAGGTTCTATTAAAAATAGTTCATGTTCAATAATATTCTCTTATTTCTCTCTATTAAGATAAATATTTGTGCTTAATTTCTTAGAGTCAATATTTGTGTTGACATGTAAACTTACATTTAACAACATTAAATGTAGGTCTCCTTACGATGTCTTTCTTTGCAAATCACAAGTGATACAAGCATTTTACTATTATATGTTTCGTGCTTAACTCACGAAGGGCTTAACTCACGTATGTTTTTCGGTATGGTCCGACTAGTTTCGCTGCAAACGCCGGGAGCTCATGAGGTAGGATCTCGTACTGGTTCGAAACTAGTTGGACCATCCTGAAAAACGCACATGAGTCGAGCCGGTACATTTATAATCATATATATAGATATTTGATTACAGGATAAGAACAAAAATATATCAATCTTAAAGCACACATTTTATGTTAAGCGGTACGTAGCCCTAGCCTGTATTGAACGCAGGAACTCCGGAGTAGGAATTTAAATACTAAACCACTAAGCTATCACCGCATACAAATCAACGTCCATTATTATATCAATATTCTGATCCATGCATTTTATTTGCAAATTGACGTTATTTTGTAAAGTTATTAAATTATAATTACTTAAATTTTGGTATTTATTTTTTGTGTTACCTGTTGTAAAGTGCAATAAAAGTTTATTATTCATATTATTATTAAAATAATACCTCAGTCACTATTTTAGGCGAATCAATTTGTTTAGTTTAGAACTTTTGCTATCATCTTTAACTCATATACCTAAATCTTAATCAACGACAGCTGACTTAAGATACAAGTGTAATAATTTTCATTTTACTTAATATTATATGAAAACGGGACTCTTATTAAATCTATGTAAGTCAAAAAATCGTGGCTCACTTTTGACTTCGACAGTTATTACCAAAAATAGTCAAAAGGTGAGTATTCTTAAAAAGCCATTTAAATTTAATATTCTTCAGTAACATTGTCTGAATTCTTAAGATATATATAGTTCTATTTGATAATAATCAGTTTAGCAGAAGAACTATAGAGCTAAGTGTTCACTGCCAGATCTACTGATGTTATGTCCGAAACGTATTATGTAGTTTGACGATACTTTGCTAACAAAAATGTGTTAGGCGCATAAACTATTTTATACTCAGTACCATAACTTAATCCGAAAAAATTGAAAACGTCTTTTGAAAATATTTTTTTTTTCACAAAGTTCATCTTTTATGTAGTTAATGTAATTACGCCTATATTTTCTTAAAAGTATAGGCAGAGCATTGCAGTACACTCCTTCGATTCAGCAACTAAGTTACATATCGCACCATGAAATAGGTGAGCCTATTGCCAATCGAAGGACTTAGCCATTAGGAATTTCAACTAATGTATTAAAAAAAATATAGTGAAGCCTTTATCTTCCCAGCTTAGATTATCATAATCGAACTTGGCTACACTTGGAAAATATTTGATTTCTAAATCTAGACATTCCATAACAACCTACGACCTATAATACAATAATACATTGACATATAAACCGAGTTTCCTTTCACCGTAGGTACCGTACTCGTTTCCCTGAGAATACGAGCAAAATGGCAGAAAGCTATTAAAGAATATTTCAACTTTTCATTGTAAGTATATTTCCGAGGAGTTTTTCATTCAGCGATACTATCGGCAACTGAGCACGTAAATGCACTATAGAGTTTTGTAAAATCTTTTTCACATTGAAATGTCGTCGCTGACATTATATACCTATATATTTTACGGTCCAGGAGATTGAGTGACGATAATAAGAGAAACGATGAAATAAATCTGCTTCCAACTCGATTTAAATACCTTGTGCATAAAATGTTTTTGCGCATGTCATGAATGTTAATTTGTCAGATAATGAATAATGAGAGTCAGAAGTCCATGGGGCTTAAACGTAACTGGTGAAACGTGGGAGTGTAATATTCCTCTGCTTATCCCGTCTATGATTACAGACGTGATGTTACTTTCTTTTTAAATAATTTAGTTGATGTATCAATCAAGTACCTTCAAGTTGTACGAAGAGAATTCGCCTTTTTTATTTTTTATCCAGGGCTCATGTAAAATGTTATCCGTTTTATAATGCCGACTCCAATACGATCACAATACATTTTTGTCTCCCTTATGTTATTAAACTGCAACGTATGAATAAACTGTTTCTAATTTATGGTATTAAGATTCTGAAAATACTTATACTTCTACTCGTAAAATACTATTACTTCTATTCGTTCACAGACATCGATACTCGAATACTCGAAATTTAATAGGAAAGTTTGCTATTGCACGCGTGACGCGTCGCCGATTGACAAATACTACTTGAACTGCCTTCTTTGTCAAACATGCAAACATACGTACCGACATTACTCACTACGAATTACCTAAGAACTAGTTCGTGTCGAAACAGCCGATAGGGGAAAGTGGAACAGCGGCGGAAATTAAACGATACAGAAAAATTTAGAAAATGATGATTAAATCCCTCTGACTTCTTGATGTTCGAATGTTCGAGAACTTTCCACTGATCAATACAGGTTTCCTTTCAGAATGAGAAGCCAGAATGCTGCGGAGGCTATTTGCGAATTCACAGTTTGATGGATGTTTAATGTTATTATTAAACATGTTTTGACACGTGATGACCCATAGTGCATATATAGCGACGACCGAAAGCTTGCAGAAGTACCAAGTTCTTGTTTCAAATATTGAATTAAATTCTATAGATTTAATAAAATTGAAATGTCCGTTTGCATTATTAAAATAATAGCATTTTAATCAGTGCATGTGCAAGCAAATACGTCACCTATATATAAAAAAACGCTATATTTTTATATGTTTGTCTGTCTGTTTGTTTGTTCCGAGTAATCTCCGAAATGGCTATACCAATTTCGACGGGATTTTCATTGACGGATAGCTAATATTATTGGAAGTGACTTTTATCTTAGAAGAAAGGGTTTTGGACAAAAAAGTACAAAACAAATTCACACGAACGAAGTCGCGGATACAACTAGTTGCAAATATAAATAAGATAAATAAATATTTTCTTATTTATTTTGTAATTGCAATGTGGCTGTCAGACCTTCTTTTACAATCACGACACAGATTCCTCACTCTTGGGACCTAACTTTATACGTGACGTATACCTGCGCTCCCTCTGTTACGAAATCAATTTAAGAAATATATTAACACTATGAATACTGCGTAAAAGTTACCATTTTTCCTGTACACCAGAAGGCCGACCAGAACCAACTTGTGTTGGCCTCTGGTCTGGTATTATTCGACTATAATAGTACCAGATGAACACAATTAAGGGTCCTAACAAATGAAGCGGATCGAAGAGCAAAACAGATTATAATCGCATTTAAAACCGACCTTAATAACTTTTTAATAAGGTCGATTTTAGATTTTAATTTCTTTATGACTCGAACGACTTCACAAAAAAAATTAAATGTAAAAATGGACTTAATTAAAATCTGCTAAGTTCTCCGAAACGATATATTTGAAAAGACCCTTATGTGATCGATTCTCCACGAATTTACGTTAATTTGACAAACGTGACAGTTGAGTAAGCCACAGTCAAATGAGCTCCATTTAGTTAGATATAAATCAAACTATGCTGTTCTGCTCTAATACTCATCGGACATCTGTGTGTACGTGTATCATACAACTGTAATAACAGGCATATGAATCGATTAAAAGAGCAGGCTTGATGCAGTAAATAATAAATATTATATACAATACGACACAATACAATACGATAACTCTTTATTGCACAGCACGTGAAATCAAAAACAGGATATACCCTGATACATGTCCACACATGTTGTTATGTACGTGATTATGTTAAGATAACCAGACAGTTGATAAACTATATATATTGTATAAATATATACTTATAGGTATAAATAATCTTAAAGGTGGTAGCGGCTGGATGAGATCTTTGGAGGATCGGGTGTTGTCGCACACCCGGGAAACGCCTATGTTCAGCAGTGGAACGGTAAAAGCTGATGTCATGATGATGATGATAATCTTCTATATTTAAACATAGAACAAATACTTACGCTAACAAAATTTTGTCTCAGGTGGGAAGCGAACCTACTTTCCGAACGATCACAGGTTCACTCACTATACTAGCGGATCTGGCCAAGCTTTCCAATATTAATGAGTTATATTTTATAAGTACAGAATTAGCCAGCAATAATTTTATTGTTATACCTTCACGCTAAACTCCTAGAAATATGCAGAGAACATCGATTTCCAAATATTTACATGTTTCCTTACAGCAATCATGTGCAGGAATGAGATGTTACGTTAAAATATTTCTTGTCTAAGAAATTTATCTTAATATATCCGTTTCACCGCTTTTGTAAGAGCCGCAACGATTTTAATAAACATCTAGATTGAATGGTCAAATACCGCAGTTATTTTTAAATGCTTACGCGCAATGAACAACCTTATAATTACGGTCTATGTAATATCTATTTATATTAACATTTAGCGAGTGGTAACTAATAAATTAATTACTAATTTCAACAACTTATTTTATCAACGATGTCATTATTTTTATCATATAATAATATGTATATTAAGTAGTGTTAGAATTGTTTCACCTACAAGTTATAAACAAGGCTTATAAGCAGTAAACAATTCATTCGTTTCTTTTTATCATTATTTCATGTTATATCATTTTGTCATCATTATCATCATCCGTCGGCATAGAGAAATCTAACGTGTATAGGTTTCCTCATGATGTTTCCATCACCTGATTGTCTAGTGATATTTGAAATAGATAATGTCCCTAAGAACGAACTTCGTTTATATTCGGTTACTTGGCACAGACCAATGTTTTGAACTGATATTGTTATAGCACAATATCTAATTAATTTGGTTTTTATAAAGGATTAGCTAGCTGAAATGGCAGTGGGTTAGTCACATCTGTCGTAGAACCGTTAGCCGCTGCCCGCTGGAACAGACGCATTCTGGAGTGGAGACCGCGACTTGGCAAACGTACTGTAGAACGCCCTCCAGTGTGGAGTGACGACATACGCAAAGTAGCTTACAGTGGTTGGATGCGAAGAGCTGAAGATCGAGCTCAGTAGCGTACCATTGGAGAGTCCTATGTCCATCACTGGACGGGAATAGGATGATGATGGTGATGATTTATGACTATGACTATGATGATCTATGACTTGCAGTTGAAAGTTGAGTAATCTTTATTTAGCTACACATTTATACATACATACATCAGTTACACTCGTACAGTTGGATAACTTTGATTTTAAACAAAAAAAGTCACAAATTCCAAGAGACTTTATGGTCTAAGCTATATTAATTCCATGCTAGAAACTTGGAATGCTGTAATTTAGGGTCGCTCCTTTTTAGACGTTTCTCAGTTAAAATAAGATTATTTCTCGAAGATAGACTTCCATTAAGGGACTCGGACCTGTGTCGCGAGTAATTGGCCCCCAATTAGTTGGAGGCTGGTTGAGCGGAGTGGAGGAGGTTGGCCTTGACCCCTCCGATGGCTTGCCTCTCTCACTGTAATAATACCATTTGTGCACAAATGTATACATATTAAGCGCGACTAAGACAATCTCATTGTGACAATCTCATTATGACAATCTCACTGCATCAAATTACCGATTAGCGTGATATATTAAAATATTACCAACCGATGGTTCAGATATTCAGAAACAATGACAAAAGAGATATACCTACTATGAGAATGTTGATGGATGCAAGTGTCGACGAAGATCAGGACTAACCTTATCTTGAAAAATTTAGTCAAATACTCGATGATGGTGGAATTACAAATGTCTAAAATCGTATAAAAGTTACGTCAGGTCTCTAAGCGTGAGATATTTAGCATTCGGTGCTCTCCATCCACCCTATAAGACAGTGGCGTGATGATATATTAGTCACAAAATTTGTGTCATGGAACCCTTGTTATGGAGTGTAGGTTGGATTATAATCAAGTTAGGTTCAATGTGGAGTAAACAAAACTCGTATACTACAATTAACATCTATTAGGTGCCAGCTCTAAGCCACTAGTAGTCTCAAAAGGACCTGTCTGGCTAAAGTTACTGCTATTAAAATGATAGACTAATCCTCTTAGTGCTAAATGTACTTCAGTCACTAACTAAGAATGAATTGTGTATTTTGGGACTGGAAGGTTAAACCCGAAATGGACACAAATTTGCATATAGGGGAATTGTTTTTAAAAATGAATATAACCAAACGTACATCATAATAAAATATTAGTACTATTTGTTCACGCCGGATGTTTTATGGGGTGACACGGTGTACGGATTGCCAAACAATATCCTATCATACCTGACGTGGTTCTTCTACAGTTTACACACAATTCTGACTCATCCTTCAGCCAATAACTAACCTAATTGAGAGAGATGGTTGAGTCTCAACACCTCTATCAATGTTATAATCAAAATAATTCTTCCTCTTCGCCGCTTTCGACCACGGCGACATAGCTTTTGTTCGCTTTGTTGGGTTGCTCGTGTGTTCTTATGTGGTAAATAACATGAATCAAAGTATGATACATAAATAGAGATATCTTAATATATAAAATTGAATGATTGTCTGTATCTCATCGATGAACTCAAAAACTACTGTAC
>DWEC01003804.1:0-10313 GCA_018245735.1 Microceris miodesmiata | reverse complement strand
CGTCCTACGCTACGTTTGCCAAGTCGCGGTCTCCACTCCAGAACACGTCTGCTCCAGCGGCTGTCGGTTCTGCGACACATGTGACCAGCCCACTGCCACTTCAGCTTGCTAATCCTTATTGACAAATTGAAACAAGTTGAGGCTAGCTCTAGGACATCCACTTAAACAAGAAGTAATTATAGTGACCTAGCTAAATAAAAGTCACACACTACAAGTACCCACTAAATTTGATCTCTCATAATTATATTACTTTCCATTCCTGGCGTTGCTGGAAGAGACCTCTTTTAGGGATAAGGAGTGCCATTACACAATATCTCTCTTAAATAATAAATAATATCAATAATCGACCCATTATAATTCCACTGTTGGAATATGGGTCTCCTCTCATATTGAGAGGGCTAAAGCCTTAGTCTGCCACGCTGGCCAAGTGCGGGTTGGATACACGAGTCACACACGAGTATATTATCACTTAACCTGAACACCAGTTACAAAATATGTATTTTTCATTACAAACTTGTCAAACCTTTATAGCCTCATAGTTAACGCTCTTTTACTAATGAGGACGGAGACGCCGGTCCATTGTTGACAATACTCCAACAATGAACGGTGATGGTTACACGGATCGACCCTTTCGTCCCTACATCCCTTAAGCCATTGTAATATACAGGAAGAAAACAAAACGGTCGAACCTTCATTAGTTTTGGATTATCGGCTTTATCGTCGACAACCTTGGACAAACATTAGCGAGACACGAGTGTAAAACTAACAGAGAATCACACTTGAATATTGTCATGGTGTCAAATTAATGATAACCGACCTAGAAACAGTTCTACATAATTATCATCCACACTGCACCGCAGTCCGCGTATCACTGTGATTATAATTATCCTTCTGAGAAAAAACTGGATGTAAACCGAATGACGGTTTATGTTTAAATTTAGCAATCAATTGTTTTTATTTTTATCTAAGTGAAAATTACTATATTTTAAATGTATTTATTATATTTTTATTATACTAATCACGAGGTAGACCCAAAAGGCAATTTGGTACTTACTCATTAAATTAAGTGCAAGAGAGATGGCTATAGAGATATCAATCTATATTAATTTTAACAATATTGATAATAAATGTGACGAGTTTTCCACATTCATTACTTAATATTATAACCACTACAGCACGGTACCTACCTACTATTAGATTTTTCAACTTGGAATTCCTAATAAAGGTTTGGAGTCTAGATCAGTGCCCGGTGTATGGCAATAGCCTCACCCCCTATTCCACCTTGGGAAGTATAAGGTAACCTGTGAAACGTAGGAGTGTACTACACTCTTCTGCCTACCACCTCGGGAAGATATTGGTTGAAAATATGTAAAAAAATGTAAAAGGAAAATTCAAAAAACCAACGAAAACGCTAGCCTGTCATATAGTACAATGACATTCAGAGCAGATTAGAATTGTTAGTCGAAGTAAAGTTTAATTTAAAACTTGCCTAGCGTGTTTTGGCGAAGAAATGAAAGCCTTAATGTTTGACTGTTAACTGTTTCTTGAGTGTTTACACACATGATTATAAATGTACCGGCTTAACTCACGTACGTTTTTCGGGGTGGCCCAACTAGTTTCGGACCTGTACGATGTCCTTCCTCATGAGCTCCCGGCGCTTGCAGTGAAGTCGCAGCGGAGACTGAACTAGTCGAGTCACCCAGAAAAACGTAAGTGAGTTAAGCCGGTATGTTTATAATCATGCCTTAATATTTTTTCAGAAGACCTGTCGGGTTAGAGATAAGCGCAGCCAATAAAAGTGTACTGTTAAGCTTGCATACATGTGACACGAGGTCTCATTGCTAGACTACTGTCACTAATTAGTACTATAATAAGTAAAAACCATATTTTGTGCCTGCCAATAACTTCATTGAATCATTAATAATTAATTCAATGTACACTAACAAACCTGATCTCACATTTCCACGTTTCTCCCGTAGACGTTCCTGGCGTGTTATTTTTGCGTTCATTCTTTATTGTAGATATTTTAATTAAAATTGACGTTGGTCGTGAGCATACTCTCAAAGAAAATACTTAAATTTCACAGATAAATAATTCTAATGACTGGTTCCACCAACATTCTTCTTTTGAAATTTGACTTTCTTCAACAGCCTTCGTTTGATATGACCATGTGAGGGTGAATGGCGTAGAAAGCGATCAAGTTGCTACGTACCAAACAACTTGAAACCAAACAACTTCAAAGATCCTTTCGACTATTGGTTAACAAACAAAATGCATGTTTTCATTCTGGACTTTAAGTAACTTATTGGTAGTAACTTCGGGCGCAGGCAGAACATCACTTGCCCTCATTCTCCTCAGAAAGCTTTAATTAGTCAACTAAGAAAAACTGTATTTAGTCTACTATTCCACACAATGTTTTCCTCCACCAAAAATATAAACAGTGACTTTTAATCTAAAATTACTGTTATCTTTGTAAAATCATATATACATCTCGGTATTTGAAACTCTAACCCTTGTTGTGGAAAATGTCTACAATACGAGTAAAGTCTTCAAACATTACACGTGAAAAATATTTTTCATTGATCCGGCGTCTTATCATTGACAGAAAACAATAAATCAGCTATTCAAGTATCTTATTTATTATAATTAATTCGAAGTGTGAGTTCACTTGAATTCCACCTCCCATCAGCAGCACACGTCTGAAATGCTCAAGAATTCGTTATTAATATGCTTGTTAGCATACTCTGTTTATGCAAAACATGAAGAACTAGATGGGTACGTGTACACGTTTTTATGTCGTAGTTTAATAATCGTTTTTCCTGTTGACTGCTAAATAGTGGAGCTTAAAATAATCCAAGAAGTACTAGCTAGTGACTAGATCCAGAATGTAGAGACACACAATTTAAGATGATGAGAACATTCAAGTTCCCCTGATTCTTAAACAGATGGTCCTACTACCATTAACTATAATAATTTTTTTAACTATAATTTTGGTATAGTTACCAGTACTTGTAGTTCGGTATAGTTTCAGCTATTACCATTGTAATGATGGTGATATGCTGATTCTTGATGGTGTACTTAAAGGATCGATTTTTTTGCAGACACGCCCTGTACAAAGTCAGAGTGCAGACGATGGAACAGGTGGAGAGATTGCACGACCTAGTTGACCGTTTGACCTTGGATATCTGGACCTACGCTGTACCCGGTCGTGAAGGCCTGATACTTGTACCAAAGGAGAAGCACCATGCCTTCGAAACAGAAGCCTTCGATGCGGGGATAATGTACGAAGTTGGAGCCCAGAACATAAAAGAGTAAGTAAGATTTTATTCAGTGATAATTTTTTTATAAGCTCTTTACAATCATCTTTGATCCCATTCCTAGACACAAATCCACTGCGCCTGTGAAGGAAACGTGAAGCATTCTCCTCCACGCTACTCCAGTCCGAATTTTCGGATATTGAGACTTTGATTTCCAGCCGTAAAAATATTTATATGATGAGCATAAGTCTTTGTCCTGTCTCTGCATGAAAAAAATATCTATATCAGCTGTCTGGTCACCACAGCACAGGCTGGAGGAGAAGGAGACCGCGAACGTGTGACCTGTTCTTAAAATATTATTATTATAATTATTAATGATAGTTAGGTGATAAATTTAAACTACTATTTCGCAACCAAATCAGCTTTGTTAATTAAGCTTAGCTTAGCTTATCGCAATCTAGTTAGATAAGATTTTATCTCTACTGATTATATAGCTTTAGGAAATCCTATTGACAAAATCGTAATATTGTTTTCAATTATTCTGTGATATTTAACCTGTAAATATTCAAACAATGGTTGCTTTCTCTCATAATCACGTAAATATTTTAATTCGTTACATAACAACACGCCTGTAATCCCCGAAGGAGGTAGCAGAAGAGTGTAGTACACTCCCACGTTTCACCAGATACGTTTTCGTCCTATGGAATAGGTGATGAACCTATTGCCATTCACCGGGCACAGATCCTGACTCAGAGCCATTGCTACAAATTCTGAATTAGAAATATCCTAGATGATAGTACTCGGGAATCGTAGAAGAAATATCTTAGGAGAAATATCCTATAGTATCCGGGATTTGAACCCGTTTGCTACCGCTCGACCAATGACGCAGTCTTATTTCTATAACAATATAATTAAAATATCATACGCATAATATTTTATGATCTTATGCACTAATCTCACGGTACCCATTGTTTGTGCTATGGTGACTATACAATTTATTCATAAGGATATGTATCTACAAAATGTCATATATGTCTACTATTTACAGGAACCTTTTTGAAAAAGAAGACTATTTTAATTGTTATAAAACAAACTTTCATTTGTGTATATCCTTTTAATTGGACGATATCCAACTATAAAATAATTCATAACCATCATCTATAAAAGAATTCATAACCATACTTAATTGAATTAATTAGTCTTGCAGTAATTTGTCTTGCATACCTGATCAGCTCACTGTCCTTCATGTCTATATTCTTCTGTATTCTGTAGGTCTATATTCTTCTATATGTATATATTCTTTAAAATCATAAGATATACATATCTGAATATTTTCAGATCATTGGAACTGGAAGAGAAACTGCTAGTAGCAGCGGCCGCTAAGAATAGCAGTACCACGTTTGGACTTTCGTTTGACGTCATTCACAGATATCAAGTAGTAAGTGATTTTATTAAAGCCCAAAAATTCATCATCATCATCAACTTCTTTATCATTCCGATGCTGGATATAGGTTCTTTTCAGAATAAGAAGGACAAGGCCATAGTCTACCACGAAGGTGAAGAACTGGTTGAATAGCTATGAATAAAAGATTAAGAAACTAATGTGTCTAAATCCTCAAAATTGGGAGAAGCTTCTGGACGAAATTATTTTTTTGGTCGACAATACAGACGAGAAATATTTTTGTTAAGCCTATTGCTCCATACGATAACAGTCCTACTATGGCCTGTATAGGCGATAGGAATGGCGATAGAGAAATAAAACAATGGTTAAGGCGTAAGCGCGTGCCAACGTACTGTGCGTGCCGGTGTGCGTGGACGACTGCACTTTTTTTGAGTACCTGACACTCGCGCGATTTATTTCGTTTCTACCATTTTTACAAATACTTATTTTTATATAATGTAGTGCGTCGCCTACAGCCTGTAAATTTTACAAGTACCAAATAATAATATCTTCGTACTTTGAGACATCAATTCAAATTTTATCTTATATTTTTGAATATCAAATATAAATTGTTGGCAATAAAATGAAAAATAATTATTTTAGGTAGACAGATATTTGGTGGATTTGGCTAATCAGTACCCCAACGTCGTCACCGTGGTATCTGGAGGAAGGAGTTTTGAAGGACGTGATATCAAGTATTTGAGAATATCTACTACTAACTTCCAGGTATACAAGACAAAATAGCAAATATGTTTTGGTATTACTGGCTCTGACAGTACCTAGTTTTATCTCATTTGCTTTATTTCAGCATCTAGTTTAAGTTGTTTCTTCATTGTCGAAGACCAATAATACAATGTATCTTTTACTTACCATGATGGCATCACCCAAGGTCTCTTGGATAGTTTTTTTTAATGCAGAAATAGACTCGCGTTTGGCTGCAACCTCACTAGATGATAGTTGGCAGAGAGCACAAATTGGCAAATATTTCTTTCCTTAAAGGCTTTAAGGAAAGAAAAGCTTTTCCGTGCTTTTTCTACATTCATTACCCTCTTCATAAACACACGCTGATTTCAATAATTTCTGACTGCCACATGAGCCGGTATCTGAACACACACAGCATATCGTTTTTTGTTTAATACTAATCACAATCTATGACAAGACTAGAACATATCTCCTTTCTTAGGTACTGAATAATTTAATTAATCTCCAGGATAGAAGAAAGCCAGTAATCATGATCCAGTCAATGCTTCACGCGAGAGAATGGGTCACTCTCCCGGCGTCGTTGTACGCAATCAGAAAGCTGGTTATCGACGTCACTGACCGGGACCTTGTGAACGACATCGATTGGATCATTTTGCCAATTGCCAACCCAGATGGATACGAGTTCAGTCACACTACAGTAAGTTTCATGTCACCACTATCGTCATCACCGACAATATATTCATAATCGATATCATTGTCATCGTTATCAGTTTCCGTCCTCCTCCTTCATGTCTTCGTCCACTGCTGGACGCACGTCTTCCGAAAAGAGGTTTTTGCCCCTACACCCACATATGCGAGTATCAAGTGTCATTCATATTATACAATTTTTTACATCCATGCAGGAGGTCATACTTAGACATTTTGTTGCTCGATTGTCATGACCTTGATTGGACTAAATTCGAATAAACCTATCTACTTTTAGTTAGTCATCGACTCATTAAATCCAAATAAAGCTCCTGCAATAGTTTACATCAATAAATATGTATATTTGCTACAAATACTTGTATATAATGATAATAAAGATTTCTCATCTTCAATTTCCAGTCTCGGTTCTGGAGAAAAAATCGCGCTACTGGTTTCATGGTTGGAGACTTCTGCATGGGAGTAGACCTCAACCGTAACTTCGACTTCATGTGGGGAACAGCGTCCAGTAACCAGCCCTGTTCAGAAACATTCCACGGGCGCAGCGCATTTTCTGAGCCCGAGACCCAAGTGATCAGGAACATTTTCAACCAACATCGCAACCGTATCGAGATGTACCTAGACATCCATAGCTTCGGAAGCATGATTCTTTTCGGATTCGGTAGTGGTCAGCTCCCTCCAAATGCCCTTAGTCTGAACCTGGTTGGTGTACAAATGGCACAAGCTATTGATGCGGTCAAATGGCCTACGAAACCCAATTATATTGTTGGGAATGTTTATCTAATTTTGTACCGTGTTTCTGGTGGCGCAAGTGACTACGCCCAAGCGACTCACGTTCCCCTGTCGTACACCTTCGAATTGCCAGCATACAGGAATATAAACAACAACTTGATGGGTTTCATGGTAGATCCAGATTTTATTGAGCAAGCTGGTTACGAGACTTGGGAAGGTATCAAGGTTGGTGCCAGATGGGTGGTCGCTAACACTAGGATGAAGCAAATGAGATAAATTAAACAACGGAAAACTTGATACGACCTGTCTAAAATTTGTGTTCAATAAATATTTGCACGCTTGTCATATCCAAGACACTATCCTTTTTTTTCCCTTGGCTTGTCAACAGGTATTGATTGAAGCTATACATATAGGTCTCTAATTTTTCCTATTTTTCTGTGGACCTCCATAAGCTAAGAGAGGCATGGCGTACTTTATTTGTTAAGATAAACGCAACATCACGCCTGTAATCCTCGAAGGGGTAGCCAGAAGAGTGCAGAACACTCCCACGTTTCACCAATTACGTTTATTGCCATACACCGGGCACACATCCAGACTCCGAGTCACTACTAGAAATTCTAAATGAAAAAACTCAAATAGTACTCGATCCGGAATTTGAACCCAGGACCTCCCGATCGGCAGTCGCGCTTGCAAGCACTCAACCAACAAGGCAGTTTATTTGTTAAGATATTCTCTTATAATTAACCCTAGCTTGTAGAAATAATTTATTGTAGATGTATATTTCACGTGTTAATGAGATATACATATAGAGATATTACTAGGTACTTTATACATATAGAGACATATGTAATACACATATGCATATTATAAAGCGAATACTCTAAACTAAACTCAAAAATCTCAAAGTAATTTAGATTGCAGAGCATCGATGCAAGGCGAAAAACTCGTGCATCCGATTTTTTGTTCCAATGACAATAGTGTAATTGAATTTTCGACGTGTTTCAGGCGCCCGAGGGATTTAGCGAGAAATACCGCATATATACGTTTTCGGGCGCGATTAGCGGATTTATTTTTCATACTATGGAAGCAGCTAACGAAATCATAAGATTTCTATTGTATGTATTTCTAAGCTATAATGTACGAGTACCTACATTACCGACACGAGAAGCTTTGTTCAGCGATAGAAGAAGAACGACCGATGATGATGATATAGGAGGTCTACTTTAATGGATGACCTTAGAATAATATGCAAATAATATGAATAATAGAACAAATAGTATAGAATAACAAAGTAGTTTTCAGTAGTTATACTACAGGTATGAGTCTATAGGTCAATCACATCACATGATGACAACAAATAGAACTTTACTCTCAAGTTCAAAGTTTGACACATATACCGCAATTGGAAAATTGGTATTTCTCGCAGCAACCAAGATGTTTATTATCCATTGCGAAGTGGATGGGTGGCACGAGAAATACACAGTATAAAATTCCCAGTATGCATAACAAATCTACAAAAATAATGATAACAACAATTACTCCTGCTATGCAATTATTTAAAAATTGACATACAAAAAAACTATTCAAAAATTGTGGATCATAGGTATCATTTATCAGCAGCCTGTATACGGCCACTTTTGGACACAGCCATACGGGTTGGTGATCGCAGAGCACAGCTTCTCGTACCGCTTACAGTACCTGTTGGTACTAAAACATCTACTCATGCCCAGATAGGCCGCGCCATACTGTGATTTGCTAGCAAACCAATGGTATACAACATGTATTGTCGCTTAATGCCATCGATAGGACCTATCAATCAATCGACCGATAGGATTAATTACCAATCGAAAAATTAAAAACCGTCTCCATTCAAAATTTAGGTAAAAAGAGAAAATAGGTAATACCAATTAGTATTAGCGAGAATTGATAAATGAACAGTGAAAAACAAGCAGTAAAACGGCAAAACCAAAAGGGAATTATCGCCCAAATTGAAATCTGATCCAGAAGCTCCCTGTGTGGGAAGAGAGATTTCTCATTTGAAACAGCGTCATTCGACAAATGCACCATTATACAGTTCTGTGCTACTTAAATAAAAATTTAATAACAGTAGTATACGCATTTATTTTTCACTAAGGACAAAAGTCTCGATTCCTTAGCAAGGAACTTCGTAATTGGATTCTGTAATTGCTCGTATATTCAATTGCTGATTACTGTCGTCGAAGTAGTTATTTTATTTATTTACTCGCTATTACCCGCCATTTCGATTGAGTTGCTTATGATATTTACAATAAAATAAAATAAACAGTATATTTCATGCACAAAGTTGAAAACATGATAATATTAAAGGCAAAAATATACTTATTTTGTGATGTTCCCATTTTAAAGCGGAATTGACTTTTTCCGTTACTTTACATTTACTGTTTCCTACTAATTACATTGCTTTAGGGTTCAATATTATATACAACATATAAAATATAATACAATTGTTATGTTATATAATTTTCATCGTCAATATATTACCGATCATGACCACTCCAGACTTACTGAATTTTATGTACGGAAATTTAATGTCGCCGTTAATGGAAGACAGCAACATAAAATGTTTAAGAGTTCTCCCATTCGGCATGTAGGTACTACACATTCAATTTTTAGAAAATTGTGTTTCCCCGACGAAAAGACTGCTCACCATGGAAAAGCATGGCTAGGTGGATTCCTGCCAAGTTAGAACAAAAGTCTTGGCGGCATTCCAAATAAATTTCAACGCGAGATTGTAAAGGCTTTTTGTGAAAATAACGCGAGCTCGGCGTATTTTTACACGTTTTCATTATATTGTTTCATCTGAATTAAATATCTCGTAAGCAGATTTGACCATTTCTGGTCTTGCTCCATTGAATAAACTATTGTGTCTGAATATCATACTTTCCAGTTGAAACGGAAACAGTACTGTTTAGCAGTGGAATGTATTGCAAGAAAGAACCTTGTTTTTCCTTTATTGAACCTTGAGAATTTTACAACTCTTCCAATAGGGGTAGTCTTGATTTTACCGGAAATTTACTTAACAAAACGAGTTTCACCCCTACAATATTCTTAATATACCTGAGAAGTCGAAGCTAGGGTAACAATATTTACAATAGGTCTTCGTAAATTGTTTTTTACTATATAAGTAAAATTTTTTGAAGCTATTTACTTATGTAGTAAATAAGAATTCTTTCTAAAGCTTCAATCCTGCCTCAACTTGTATATACTTTGCAACGAACATCCAAAACGTCCAACCCATATGAGGCAATCTATCGGCAAAGAATATCAATCAACTGTTTTAATTCTTTAGCGTACTGTAAGCCAAGTGACTTAGGTGATTCCCCCCCCCCCCCCCCCCCAAAGAGCCAACAAATTCCCCCCCACCCCCACCCTGTCCCGACATGTCCCCCCCGTTGCCCCGGTTTCCCAAATAAAGCCCCAAAACCGTGGGTTCCGTTCAA
>DWEC01003803.1:0-10314 GCA_018245735.1 Microceris miodesmiata | reverse complement strand
TCATGTCGATACGATCAGTGGTTTAAGCGTGATTGAGCCTCAAATGAACACCATTTTCATTATATATATATAGATTCTTGAGTTACTTTACTTATTTTAGTTACTTTACTTATTTTAGTTACTTTACTTATTTTATAGCAACACTTAAAATCAATAGAATAACGGATCACTTTTTGAACAGGATTTTTTTAAATCTTTCCATTACCGAGTTTTTAAAAAATCTATTATAAACACCAACCCCAACTATGAAATGAAAGTGTTCAGTGATTGCAGCGTAAAATCCTAGGATTGAAGTCAACAGTATTATTGTTCCAGTGCCAATAGCGAAACCTGGCAAGGTGAAGAACCGTTGGGTGATCAGTTCGATATACTCTTGATGCCTTGCCAGAACTACTGCTCCGGTTATAAGGAGGACTAGTCCTGTTACCTGTAAAAGAAAACTCACGATCGACATCGGAATTTACATACTCAAAGTAAAACATGTTAAGAAATAAGGACAAATAGTAGTATTTTAAGACCATAAGAATCCTTACATATGTAGATTGTGATAAAATAAAACGCACTCGAATTCAAAAATGTGAGAGAAATTTCGAACGGGCAAACAATCCCGGATGTTTATAGCTCACACAACTCTCTAATTTATCGGAGAAATAGGTACCGGCGTCAACGATATTATATTCAAATATATTAAATGACCAACAATCATCAAAACGGAATATGCGTATCTCCTTCGCAAGAACATCACACACAACGGCTAGTTATACAGTGATAGATTGATCAGATACACAAATCATCAATGATTCTGACCGACAAGAGCTTCAAATATAAATATCACAATACATACAAATAATACTATATTACCTTGATTTTAAATTTCCAAAACTAATAAATATTCATATTACCAGAAACAAGCAATTCACGGCAACCAGGGAATACCGCACAGATTTTAAGAACGCAGGAATTTTTATGTTTTTCATTTTATGAAATTTTTACAATCAAAATAACTATCGGCACACTGACGAAGACAATTTCACAGACTAGCTCGTTGAGATCACTTTATCAATCCTAAAGTAATCAATATCTATTTTATCTTGACATTTCACCATCTAATCAATGTTAGACCCTTGATACAAACCACTATAGACGTACTCGACTCACACTTAAATTATTCTGATACGTATATACCAACCTACCTGCCTTCCAGACTGGTCACAACAATACTTACTTACTTATATAATCTTACCATAGTTACAAAGCGCCCTTGCACACTCTATTTTTTAGGCGAAGAACCGGATTTTTATTGGAGTTCTCCTATCTTGGAGTCAGAACAGTGAATCGGACCTATCATTTATCTGGTTGAGTACTTCCATGGGTCCACGCTTATCGATGAAGTTGTCAGGAAATCAACAACATACGCATAAGTCAGTTAATATTTTCAGAAGGAGCTGGACGTGTTATTGCGGCTAAAGTATTTTTATTAGAAATTACACAGTTCTCGGCTATGGCAAAGTGTCTTATATTGATCACACCCAGAACTTCAATTCTATACGAAATTAAAAGGATAAACCAGACTAATACATTGGCAGATTTCTAACAAATTAGTTTATAGCCGTACTGAACAAAAACAGAAATAAAATATGTATGATGGTGGTAAGGGTAATGCCTAATACGGAATATACAGAAAAATATGAAACAGTTCAATAACTAGACTACATCCCATTATATAGTCCACCACTAATGGCCTGATGAGGCAGTGAGTAGGTTTACCAAAAAGCATCGGACGTGAGAAATGACAATGTTTGCAGAAGGCCTACGTACGTCCAAAAGTGAACATCAGTGTCCTAAGACGACAATGACGTTGATTCCATTAAAAAGATTGAAATAGGAGTAACTCTTTTATTTTTTACAGAGAACACGCTTAACAATTTTGAAAGCAATTATTTTAAACACCAAGAAGTAATAGAGAGTCGGTTCGCAATAGTAAAAGCCTACTGTTAACATTCGACTGACCACCTTCGACTCGTATTGACTGCGATACCTTTTCGTCATAACATTAAAAATATTAGAGAAAAAGACAATCTTTGGACCTGCCATTTTGTATCTATATATCTTATTCTTACAGCATTAAAAATTATATAAAATATTGTTAGAAGGTAGAAAATTGAAATGATTTCATTGTATATGTTCATGCATTAATACACTGTGAATTCCGTTTACGCAATAAATATTTATCTAATTAGTAAAAAAAACAAATAAATCTCTTGCCGTTTCAAGGGCAATTTATGAATGTTACTGCTTTAAAAGTCACAATGGAATCTATTGAATTAGAAATGAAGTTGTTAGCAAAGTCTTTCAAGAGCCAAATGTATGGGGCTGGGCATAATAGCGAATCATAATATCACGTGAATGACACAACGTCATACACTTGTGACCGGTTTTAAATATTATACATTAATTAGTTTTGAAACAATATTTGTAATGATGATATAATTGCATTCGCCTTGACTTAAAATTATACTAGCAAAGAATTATATACAAAAATGTCTGCAGATCCTGTAAAAAATCACCCGACCAAAATTACTATAACAAATGATGTATATATTGTTCGGAGATGGCAATACATACATTTGATTTTTAACTTAAAAAGACAACTCTACATACAAAACCGGTATAACTCATATGAGTATAGCGGATCTTCATTTTGTATCGTTTCCTTGTGTTGTGCTGTGAATTTAAATTATTTTAAGAGGCACCGAAAAATGGTTGTCCTTTAGATATAATACACAAATAGTTTACCAATAAGTGTTAGTGTAACACTGTTTATATTATGGTTGTTGGTTTGTGAAACAATCAGTAAGGTAAATCATGTCGTTATTTTTCGATAATTATGTAAAGTTTTTTTTTAGCCAGCCACACGGCCCCATTTGAAACATCTGAGAGGGTTACACCTTTTTTAGGCTAAGTTTGAAAAAACCCATCTAATAGCGCATCCCGAAGCATCGAAGGAAGCTCGTTCCACAATTTGCACGTCGCGGCAGGTTGCTGGGCTTAAAACGAAACGCGAAGGACTGCCAGGAGACATGTTGGTAGGGGTGGAATAAAGTCTTTGGAAGTGTAGTGCAATGCGAAAAGGGTGCAATGATCATAGCGTCATTCCAGTTTGCCAGAGCGCTCCCTATAGTAGAGACGGTAGAGCACATACAACTCGTCAATATCCTTACTCAGGCTCAGAGGCTCTTACCGGTTGGTAAATTATGGGATTGTCGACGTTCACGGAATCAAACGGGCTTAATTGGTACTTTAGTACCCCAGCCCATGGCTGTGCGCAGTGTTTCGTATGTTGCATACGTATATTTTAGAAAACTTAAGATGTTGGCCTGCTTTGAACTGTTTTGCCATTTTATATGTAAAGTGCTGTATATTATGTATGATGCTAAATAAATAATGAAAACCTACTAAATGTTTAATATTTCCAGATATTTTGAGAAATCACTGTATTTGCAATAATGGCGACTAAATCAGAAACTGTGTATGCGAAGAAGATCCTCCTAGGCGCTAATACTCTTTTTGCGGTATGTATTAAAAATCCATCGATAACAGGTTTAGCTGAAACAGGTTATTTGCTGTGTTTTTATAAAAATGTTGTTACGTGTTTGTTGAAGAATTGTTATTATTGTTATCTAAAAACTTTACAACGCCATGACATGTACTTTCATAAATATGTTTGACAGTTGCAAAATTTTAAATAGAAAATATTTTTTCAAGTTAAAAAGCAGACAACTTATACGCAATTAATTTTTACCGATATACGTCCGATGTGACGATATACGCAAAGTGGCTGGCAGTGGTTGCATGCGAAGAGCTGAAGATCGAGCTTAGGGGGTGCCATTGGAGAGACCTATGTCCAGCAGTGGACGAGAATAGACTGATGATGATGACGATGATGTTCTTCCGCGTGATATCAATGTATTTCTAATTCGATAAAATAGAAAATTTTACACATGGCGGGAATATTATCTATATAAATATTCTGACTAACATATTTCTGTACAAATTTTATTAGTTTCTAATTTATAGAACTTACCAATTCTTAATAATATCAGTATTTCTCCAAACTCTCTTGAAAATGTAAATTAATATAATATTACAATCCTCAGGACAGGGCGCGATGGCGCTCATTGGGGGAGGCCTATGTCTAGCAGTGGACTGATATAGGCTGATGATGATGATGATGATGATTACAATCCTCACTTCAATCCCATATTTTTTAAAATCAAGTAGCTTATGCTCTCTCCTCAGGCTTTCAACTATCTCCTTATCAAACATCACAGTGGTCCCAGCGGTTTGGCGTTAAAACGTTTCAGACAGGAGTTATTTAAAAAAATAGTACCGGTGTATATAATTAATAGTAATAGTGTATATAATAATTAATAGTGTATATAATAATTAATAGTGTATATAATAGTGTAATATTGTCGTTGATTTATAAAATCTATTTTCAGTTTACAGAAATATAAAGTATTTTTTTCTTCCAGATCATCGGTTTTATATTTCTTATAGTGAAGGCCCTGATGAACAATCAATTTATTACTACAACATACATTACATTAGGCATTTTTGGCCTGCTTTTGGTAATATTCACGTACTTGGGTTTCTTTAGTAAACAGAGAAATGACGATTTCATGATAATAATTGTAAGTTTTTTTCACCCTTAGCAACTTATATGCTTTTAAATATTTTCATTAGCTATCTTCATACTACCGTTCGCGCACGCTTCTTACCTAATTAATTATTTCAGTTTTCAGCGTGCCTTTTAATTATTTTCATTGCGGAAATGTCATTGGGATTATCAGACAAACTACATAACAACAACATTTTCCTTACTAAGATCTTCGACAAGTACGATATAAAGAAATACTCTAAGACCGAATTCTTGAAATTGAATATCGACTGCATTCAACAAAAGGTAACACTTGTTTGAATTAATTATTTCAAATGCATATAACATAAACATTAACATAACATCACACTGTCCTTTCCGGATAGACAGCACTCAGAGGAGTGCAGTGCACTTCCACGATCCACCAATTATATATATTAATATACATATATGGCCCACCATGGAATCGTGAATTAGCCTATTGCCATTTATTAGGTACAATTCCACAATCTGTGATATTATTGGTTAACCCGGATATCAAAACCAAGACCGTCAGTCGTGCTTGCAACCACTTGACAAACGAGGCACTCAGAATATTTAATTAGGTTTAGAAGAAACAAATTTAAGTATTGTTCTATCATCCGCTACGTAACGTCGCACCTGTAATCCCCGCAGGCACAGTAGTGTGGCACACGTTTCACCAGTTACACTTAAGTCCCATCATGTAATAGGTGTTGAAGCTATTGCCATATAACGTGCACACTTTGAGCTATAAACGCCGAGCCACTACTGAAAATTTCTACTAAAAAGTCTATAGTATCCGACGATTTGAACCCAGGGCTTCCCAAACAGCAATCACGCTTACCGCAACACGGCTTACTAGGCAACCAATTATCCGCTGTTTTCCCTCTATTATCCGTTACGAGACATTCAAATTCTGTCTTAAAAAAAATTCCACCACTTTATCAAATTTCGCAACCTATATAAGTGTGATAAAAAAAGCTTACATCAGAACACTCGCCATAGTGGCATCTGGTTTTTTCAAGATTTCTGATATCATTTCTTCTATATCCCTCTTCGAAGTTGAACTTTCTAGGCGATTCCGCGACAGTTCATGAATTAGTCTTTTAATTCTTATAAAAGGGTACGACGAAACTTAATTTGAGACTTACTATTTGAGTTTGAACTCTTAAAATGTACTCTTTAATGAAAGGCATTCATAAAAAACGTCTTTACATGCCGTCGGTTTCCTATGGATATTTGCAATACCTGAAGGTTTAACATTATGACATTCATCGAGTTAAGCATGAAGAGTTGACAATAGAATTATAACTTACTTCTTAGTTGATTTCGGATGGCAATAGGGCAAAAGAGTAAACGCTGCATTACACCCTTTTACATCAGTTACATAATTTTAAGTCAGGTATTACACGAAATTTGTTTTGATATAAACCTACCGTGATTTTGAGATAACTTTCTGGAGACAGGGATGCTGATTAGTCACTTGTCCATACTGAAGTGGTGGCGAAATCCAGCCAGGACAATTCCGTGGAGTGCTATATGATCCTAAATACGAGTATCCAAACTACTGTATAAAAAAATTGTCAGTTTTTCTATACTGGGTTGCTCCAGTGCACCATAAAACTCCTGTGTCCATTCCTTGATTGCCATTGAATCGTCTATACTGACCAATGCGTAACATGTGAATTCAGAATTAATAGACACGACAGCTCAAAATTGTGCTAACAAATTTACACACGTAATAAAATCGAAGAATAAACGCTTTAGGGTGCTTCGGCGACCCGTGTACGGTTCTAGAGTTAAATTAGCAGCCAGGCTAAAGTTGACCTGTTCGTTTCAGCACGAATGCTGCGGTTGGATAAGTCACACCGACTGGACGAACATGAACCTACCAATTCCCCCTTCTTGTTGCTTGAAGCTAAATGAATCGACCACGACAAACTTAATATGCACGGTCAATTCGATGAAGTTTCATTCTACGGGCTGTGATTATAAAATTGGCAATGCAACTGATTGTATACTTAAAAATAGTACAGAGCAAGATTTTACGAACCGCACTACCACCAATAATTTTAATGGTAGTGATTTAGTTACCACTGAATCGTTACCGATCTACGTTCCCGATGAACCGCCTAGAGGCGGATCAGGTTTCTATAGAAGTGGGAGAATACCTCCTGCTGTTATTGCTACTTTATTGGGATAAATAATTTGATAAAGTAATAAAAAAACTTAGCTGTCAATACGTAGCATCACAAGTTGTGTTATTTTGAACTTATTGCCACAATACCTACCTTCTTAAACAACCTTGCTTTAAAATTGTTGGTTGAAACTCTTGAAAGATATCAAATGAAGGTATTACATTTTTCACAGAGGTACGGTCCTGAATTTAAAATAAGATGACGATAATATTATAATATAATAAATGATATAATAATTATAATAAATTATAATGCAGACGTCAATTCGGTTTGCGAAAGGAAATAATAGTTTTTCGTTTGAATTCTTGAAAATAAAGAGATTCGAAAGAAAAACTAAAAACTTTCAAATTAAAATTAATTTTGTATGCTATATTTGTCTAAAATATTTTATTCATCGTCTATGACATAGCATCAGATCACGCTTAATGTATCATTCACAGTAATGTTTAAGACATAGTTCTGTATAAGAATCCACTAGTATGACACCGCCTGACGTGCCGTATAAAGTAACTTAGGGTAATTGTAATACTAGTACTTCACGGTCGTCTCGCCGCCGCTCGTATTCTTGTCGGTATTTTGATAAAGGTCAAAGTGTGGAGCGGCGAGCGCACAGTCGACCTGAAAGCGCGCTATTTACACTCTCGGCGCCGCTCGCCTGCTCTCGCCGAACGTGAAGTGCTAGCCTAATGTAACATCACATCATAATTATAATAAGATGTTTTGATGCCATAACACAGTAAAATGTTATCAACTCTAAACTATAGAGATTACTACGTAAGTTGTAAAAATAAATGTTATATCAAAAATGGTGGCTGAGTAGGAAGCCTCCGAAATCGTAGTGCGTGCACATATGCAGAGAGAGTAATATATCTGGAAGAAACACATTAGGTCTGCAAGGATAAATATATTCGGCACTCGATGCTCTGTGCCTACCATGTAAGGCACGTACATTTAGGACATACAAATATTTACATATTTTAATTGTTACAATATTACACTGAATTTGAACAAAGAATAAATGAAGAAGAGGAATAATGTGAACCAAGAGTGCAGAATGTAGAAGAAACATATCAGGTCTGTTAGGATAGAGAGAGGTATTTAGTACTGCGTGGGGTCTGCCTACACCAGAAAGGACCTTAGGTAGCGATAATATACAATAATAATATTCTACGTTAATTGTGTAATATTGGTAATAACAGTTAATCATTCGTAACATTTTAGCTTTAAATTTCCAGTGGACATTACAAAATCAATCTATGCAAAGCAACGAGATAACGTAAGAAATATATTATGTATTTAATTCGCAACCCTGAAACTTAGTTCAACTAATCCGTTCAGGTAATAACGTGCTTAAATCGCCACTAGCCAGGGCTTGTAAAATATTTTTATTATATTTACATGTTAAAAATTATAATAAATTGTTTCATTCGTGTAAGACTTACAGTCGTAAATATTTTAAAATGATTATTATAACCGTTAGCCCACGTGACTGTTAAGTAACACATGGCAAAAGATTCTGGCCTGAGACACTGATGACAATGAATATGAATACCCAACCGTAGTATTTACTTAGGATACGCAGTGTTATTCTAAAAGCAAGCAGATTATGTAGTGTTTCTAAAAAATAGTTTTATAGTTTCTTTTTAATATACCCAATGTGTAATATGAAAAATGATTGATAAATAATTATTATGTTTATAATGTATGAAACATAACCCATGTTTCACTAGATCATTGCGAAAAATATAGATTAAATATTTTTTTATTTCCATGTGCGGCAAATCCCTTCGTTTTATTTATTCTCCCATACCTACTCCTAACACATAATTCAATACAAGTCAGATTGTCAGTGCACAATTTTTAAACGCTTTATATTTAATTCAATTGTCTATTTGTCTTTTTCAGACGATTTATAATTATAGTGATACATAGCACTGGCTGATTCGATACTGAACCCTTTTTCGTGTCAAAAAATATAAAATAAGAAAAGATAAATCATAAAACAAGAAAATTAATACAGTAATTGAAATATATGGACGTATTTTCTTGGTTATCAAAATTAATTTCTAGAATCCTATGAGTAGATACTTTTATTAATGGCGTCCACACCGTGTACATATGTGTGAGCCGACAAACGTATAGTTGCTAATAATAATAATAATAACAATAAAGTTTTATTTCAGACCATAGATCCATACAGTAATTCAGTAATTCAGCTAATGTCTTGACATATTCATAATGACACTACGCTGTCCGACGGCACAATAATGGCGTCGTACGTAAAATGTACATGCTTGTCCAGTTCCCATGACAATGCAATTATTTCACACTTTCTTCTTGATATTCTTGGTTGGACCACCATGATTATTTATGCCACATTTTCGTCGTGTTCAATGTAAGTTAAACTGAAACATATGTATATGCCCAAGCATATTAAGTTTCAAACATATACGAGTATGTATTACATAGATTTAACTTAGGGTGGACATAAAAAATCCTAAAGTTTTAATACATTTACATTAAATGTAGATATTCTCCAGTAATTTTTGTATGAGGCGCGTTCAACGGCAGACCTCTATCATTTTATTTTTATAGATGTAGGCAATACCGATTTACCGTTAGTCGCTATTGATTTCAATTCACTTTGTATACATATAGTACTTAGACCGATATTCAATAATTTCCAGCTAAATACACATATATAGCTATAGTACTGTAGGTACACCAAAGGCAAAGTTTTACGATAGACAATGCGGTTATTTATCTAGGTTCTCAATTGTTTGCTGCCGGACAAGCATATGTAGCCTTCAGTCGCAGAAAGTAAATCAATAGTATCCAAATACAAGGACTTGATTGTTCAAATTTATTGTAATGTTGTTGGGACGCATTGAATGTAATCATGGATTACCCGAAGATGCATAACTCTATGCAATATCTTTCCTATGAATGCTGTTTTAACACTAAACAATTAGTAAAAAAAATATAGTTAAATCTAGAAATAAAGAAAAAAAAGGTTTCATTTTAATGCGAACTAAAAAGTAGACAGTAAGTTCAAAATTAGAGTAATTGCAAAATTAAATAAGTAATTTCAAGATTATATTAAATAAGTAATTTCAAAATTAGAGTAATTTGTTATATAGTGACTGCCAGCTTATGATGGTTAAAACATTTTAATAACTATTGTTACGTATAGGTACGTAGATTGGTGGCTGGAACGATGCAATGTACTCGCAGAAGATGACAAATTAAAGATGCTCTCAGAGTCCACGAACTATTTATTTACACTCTCATATATCGCTGGTATTCGCAGAAATCACTTCCTTTTATCGCCTGTTCAACCGTTCGTAATCGTTTCTGAAAACGTACTGTGTAGTGTGTCGCACGGCAGCGCCCACACAACTTATATATCGTTTCACTGGCCTCCTGGTAATTTCC
>DWEC01003802.1:0-10315 GCA_018245735.1 Microceris miodesmiata | reverse complement strand
GGCTAAATGCCCTGGCCGCCGACGGGCAGCAGCGTCGGCGGTGCGAAAAGCTGTGCCCTGCGATCTCCAACCCGCATACCCAGCGTGGAGATTACGGGCATAAACCCCTTTTGGGGGAGACCTATGTCCAGCAGTGGACTGAGATAGGCTGATGATGATGATGAACGTAAAAAAATTTAAATTTAGTAAAAAATTAGTTATACAAAATAAAAATAAATAAATATTTGTTTTATTTTCTCCGTTTTACTTATTAGTTGTTCAACAAAGCAACCTATATAGTTATAATTCTGTTCCGCGCAGTTCTCAGAGCTAATCAAAAGCGTAGGTTGGGCGAGGGTCCGAAATCCCGGGCAGAGCTAAAAGTTGCGCGCGCACGTGATCGATAACTTTACCCTCCGCCTCGCTTGGAGACAGAGCCAATGCTTCCCCAGCGAGTGACTTGCTCGGTTGAGACGTAGTTTTGCAGTGTGTTTGGTAATAATTTATATAAAGCCTTGACGATATAGAGAGTGCCAATTGGAACGAATTTTGCCGATACAAGAAGTGGTTTTGATGGTGAGTGTATACTGAGTTTACAATTGAAGAGAGCCATTTATACTCTGGAATGCATACGAATATCAATATTGGTGCTCCAGACAAAAGCTTGTTAACATTTAATACCAAAATGGACATGATTACCAATTTCAATGTCAGCAATACTGGATTCACCTATGATCGTAAGGATCAATGCAGTGACATATTTGGCATATTTTCCGAGGCAGACAGTGCAAAAAGATTCACCAAAAGCATCTTTATGGGCGGCGACAATGTTAATATAACCCTTAATGATGATAAAAATGCAGAATTTTCTGGATTTTACGGTCGTGGTGACGCATCATTTATTAACGACAATGCCACTGGAAACATAAATTTCCAGTACAACCAATATTCTGGCGAAAATTTTTTTGATTTCACAAATGCTAATGAAACCAAATATATTTATAACAAATCGAACAAATATAATTATGAAACCAAGGCTGTAAATGAAAACTTTGGATATTTTGATGAAAGTATAAAATTATTTTCTGGCTTGAGCCATCTGGAACATATTAATAATGGAAACAGTAGCTATGCTTTTCAAAAAGATACTGCAGATATCAAGGAATTGAACAATGTTTTCCTTGATCTGAGCATCACTGGTAACCAAATCAACCAAACCATTACAACTACTGTATATTGCGACAACAGAGAAACCAGTTATCCTAATTGTGATGCTTATAATAATGAATGTCACATTTTTAATAACCTGCAACAGGCATATAATGATGGCATATATGATCAGAATTGCTATGCGAGGCAGACGAATGGCCAAGAAAATATGCTTTACAACCACCAGAAAAATAAACAAATTTCCGGCTGGGAAGAAACATTCGATAATCTTTGGGATGATTCAAAGAACATGGATTGCAACAAAGTGGATGAATTTCCAGAGGTTGATGAATGGGTCGCTGAATATTTTGCAGAACGAGACTTAGGCAACGCTAACATATGCGATGGTGTAAACGGTGGTGGCGGTGGTGAAGGTGGACGAAATGCTCCATGTGGCAACGACGCCAATGATCAAATAAATAGTTTCATCAGATATATGAGAAGAACTGAGTCTGCTTATAGAAACCACCGAGGAAATGACCTTGCCCGCCTTCTGTGCTTGCGAGACAGACATGTCCGGTATTTGATGGCCAATTTAAATTTCCATTTAATTATATCGGAGAAGTATACTGTCCGCGAGTTGGTCCCGATACTGATTAAACATGTCAATTCTTTTAAGGTACGTACCGTCTCGTTTTCTCAATTAATTAATGATCATCATCATCATCATGATCGTCAGCTTATTTCCGTCCATTGCCGGACATAGTTTAGAGCTGCCTATATTTAATGATAATGCTATTAATTTGAAATTGTTTGGTTTCATACAAAATTATGTAACAATAACTACTCATCAATAGTAATCTGCAAAATTGAAACGAATTTTTTAATTAATTTAGTATTATTTTTTTATTATTTTAGTATTTTACTTTGCTACTAGTTCTATTGCGTAATTGTTTTCTGCTATCGTCGCATATCAAAAAATATGGCGTCATAAGTCCGTGCGCATGCGGAAACAACGGGAGTAGACAACTAGCGCCACTTTTAGTAAACTAAAACAGGATAGGCGTAGATTCCCGTGCGGATCTGGAAATTGATAATAAACCGGAAATCATTTGACGCACATAAAAATGTAGTAACAATGAGAATAGATTTATATGCTATTTAAGATTAATATTGGTAATTAATATGTACTGTAATTCGAGGCATAGATTAGTATTGGTAAAGTCGTTACTTTATTACGTCGTTACATTATTATTATGAATATCGTCGTGAATATTATTGATGGCGTCTTTGAGTGTATGAGGAGCGATTGTATGTGGGAGTTAGTGTGATCTGTACGTTGAATATTAGAGAACGAGTGTTCACTATATTGTTTCTGTAATAGCTATTTCTAAAAATAATCCTCAAAATCATATTGAACATTTTAGGCGTTGATGATGGGAAACATGGTACTGGCATTCGCGGAGCAACACGATTTTACGATTGCTGTCGTCAATCTGCTGATCGAACCGCGAAATGCACACGAGGGTTGGACTCTCCAGTTTTTGTATCACGTTGCTGTAGACTTGAGAATCGTGGCTCAGAAAGCGGCAATGACAGGAATCTGTAAGTATTTAATATTATTAAATTGCGATTACAGCTGTGCTAATTATCACGTGGTGAATTAAATTGTTCTCTTTTTGTATTGCGTTATGACTTTGTGCAAAATTTCACTTACCCTTTACCCAAAGTCCTTCCAATCAATCACTACAATTTCCTTAAGTGTCTATTTTACAGTATTTGGAGGACGTGTTCGACCATGAATTAGTTTTCTAATATGAGATTTGGAGAAATAATCAATAATAGCTTAGTCTTCGAACAGTTTAGTGTTAATGAGTACAAAGTTATGTGAAAAAAAATTAAGTAAGGTTTTATTATTAAGTCGAGTAACGTTGTTTTGGTACTGATATTTGTGCAAAAAAATTAAATTATTGTGCAATAAATTTACTCCTATGTGTGCAATACTATTGTTGAAGAACTCATATTATATTTTAGAGTTATAACTAACGTATTTATTCATAATGTACTACTAAATACATATGTAAATAAATAGCAATGCGCTGACATGCGACTATCAAAGCAAACTGTTGGTGGTTTATGCGATTTGTTTTTTTGGGGACAACCAGAGCAAAAAATCTTTTCAGGTTAAACTTTAATATATAATTATCCAGCAGTAGTTGGACCATCTTACATAAAGAGAAATACATATGTATTCGTATATAACATGATTGAAAAGCAACCGCGAACAGCTTCGTTTGATAATAATAGTAACGCTTCAAAAATGTTTCTAAGAATAGAGAATTATTTAAAATACGCGAATGTACTCGTAATTTACTAATTCCTTAATCCAAAAGGGCTACTGTACTGTGCCAAGCCTACGGAACATTTAAATCACGTATCAGAATGGTTAAGACGTTTTAATGTCAACAATTTCAGTACTGAAATATTATGTATTTTGTTCGATTACAGACGTTATGGACGCCAATACTATGGAAATGACAGCGGACGCCCTACTCCGCTGCTTCCGCGCCTGTTCAATGCCGAATAGCAAGAAAGAAAGAGGCATGCGAAAAATCAGCGATCAACTTTTGGCAGTGTACATCGCTATGAAGAAGTTCGACCTCTCTCGCCCGCTGATGCACAATCTGCAACATTTACCTGTGCTGCCCACATTCGCCTATGCTGATGATTATTTGGCCTATGCATGGAGGAATTGTCCCAGGAAATATGAACAGTATAAGTATTTGATTCTGATTCGACTTGAGTGCTTAAAAATGGCTAAAGGCTTAGCCCCATCCCGCAATCGACTTGTAAAACACGGCCTGACCGTGGTATGGCAAATGTATCTTGCTTTGAAATCGGGTAATCTTCCAGTGTTTGATAAAATACTTCACGAATTCTTTCCATTCTTCTGGCAACACGGCCTGTTCAATTTCCTGAATCAGCAAGTGCGACGCGTTGCTACGGTGAATGCTTATAAGAAAATTCATAAAAATGCGACTACTTTCCAAATAGCCGGTTTCGATGCGGCTTTGCAGGTTATTGCAAGGAATCATGCCGAAGTATACGCATTTCATAACTTCATTGCCTCCTATTCACCTGGAGCTCAGGGATACTACGTTTATAATAATCAGATTCCTCTGATTCCTCAGATCCAGTATCCTCAACCTATAATTCTGCCGCCCCTTGCTAACAACTAAATATTGTATAAACACCACTTCACTTTATCGCGATCGTACCTCCAATGAAATTGCGCAAAAACATGTAATTAATTCCATAATCTGTTCTCACAATGTATACGCTTGCTGTCGATTTCTAGAGCTGCAATGGTTTCGCGTTGATGCCAGAATTGACAGTTAGCGGTTGTGCCTGTTTAACTTGCAACCGAAATTTTCTCCTTTCTACTATTCGGGAGGTACTGCTTTTTAATCGTACTCACTACAAGAGCGGCGAAGGGAGCTCTTTAGTACGTGGATAGATAAAAATACTATTAACTAACTGTGAATGCATTTTAATGGATAAAAACATACACAATTTTCTTAAGATAAAATGTAGGATGTCGGTGATAAGTGTTGTTACAAAAGTATTCCAGTCATTGTGCACACTGTAAATTTTCCACAACGCACGTAGTGACATCTTCGTCACCTTATTCATGTTTCGTAAGATAAGTTGTTGTTATATCCTTGTCATGCTCAAGGAATGGTCTCGTGGAAATTAATTTCTAGCAAGAAAATAGGTAGGCTTCTAAATATCTATACTTACATATTTGACACACTTTTTAATAAATAATTACTTTTCTGAAACATTAGCATTGCGTTGTTAAGTATAAAAACTAACTAATTCCCAAGCTAGTTGGATATGTCTAAGAAAATGTAAGTTCCTTTAAAAAAATGTTTAAGTATACCCTTCCTACTCTTCGTAATAAAAATGTAAGTTCAAAAGCGGAAATTACATGTACCATCGAATTTTAAATCGTATTATTTAAATGAGGTTTAATTTATTACTATTGTAATATTTCGAAAGCACATATCATTGTGCAAATACGGTTATTGATTACACAAGTTAAATTTAAAATTATGAATTTACATTGAGCTTAGACAAAACTGAGCTCAAAAATGTATGGTGCTCTTTTATAGTAGTTTTACTACCTATACTTGATTCCATGAAAACCTTGGAATTAAAATTATATTTAGTTCAACTCTGGTACAAATTTTTAATTACTGTTTCTTATTGTCACTATTATTTTATAATATTTAGTTATAAATTTAGTATTACAAATGTATATTTATTTGAGTTTGAAAATTTATTTGGGAGAAAATGTCTGATGAACATTCATTAAGAAAGTTATAATAACAGGGATCGAGTTTCAGGATGTGAGCGACTTTTATTCTATTAATAAAAATACATTAGGCGAAACAATTTTTAAAACTATCTATGTCATCTACAATATATCAGAAAGAAATGTCTTTTACATACATATATCGCAGTATTCTCTGCTTTGTTTACTCTCTACGTTTTAGGCATATTCATTGAGTGGCACCGGCAAATAGAAGAATATATTTAATTCTAGCTAATGAGTTTGCAGGTGCAGCGTCAACGCAACTCTTTAATATCTATTATAAAATGTATCTAGATATCTCTAACGCCAAAGTAACGGCAGCTAATCTATTTTGGTAGCGAAATTAATATACGTTATTATGATAAAAGATCATAATTGATGGTTCTATTCGAAGATTTGAAATCTACATTTTGCTGTTATAATATATATTCGAAGATTTGAAATCTAAATTTTGCTGTAATAATATTTATTCGAAGATTGGAAATCTACATTTTGCTGTTATAATATATATTCGAAGATTTGAAATCTAAATTTTGCTGTAATCATATAATGTCTGATTATTAATAACGTACATGTACCTGCTGTCCTTTCTAATATAGTCAGTGAAACATTAAATATTATTCGTTTAACGTGCCCATCTGGGGACTGGGCATACATAATGTTAGCTATTTCTTCATAGCCAAGTCATTCTATTTCTCACTTGGTACTCGTATAAAAATATATGAAAAAAACCTATGAAAATGAAGGCTATTTCCTTCTTTTGTAGACGGTGTATTGACAATATAACTATTACTGCGTGTAACGTATTGAGCTATTTAATGTAAGCTACTTCTGAATTACCGATTGCATAGACATTTTGACTTCATCTGTTGATACACTGTTCGCTTTGTCAAAGAACTGGTAGCAGAGGAAAATATTTCTCAAACTCATTATACCTATATGGATTGAAATAATATTAAAAAACATTAAAAACTTTTATTGTAGTCAATGTATTGACATTTTGACTGCTACTGCATCTTGTGTACCTACTGGCTTAATTCACTGCAAGCTTCCGGTTAGAAATATCAGTAGATGATTAAACTATTGAACTGAGAGATATCGATGCTGCACCATAGAACTGGTAGCTTTGTGATTCTCTTTAGAAAAGTCTGTGTAACGAAATTAAATGGAACAATACGATTGGATGATTATAAGCATTGTTGCTCATCCAACTAATATTATATTTAGTAGAGTACCTATAACTTTTATGGTACAATATATGAAATGTTTAGTTTGACTTTATAGTCAGTAGTCGACTTCGGCATGAAGCCAACTTTAGGTGTTTTGTCTAAGATAATGTACTTGTAGTATTAAACTATAATTGTATTGGAACAGTATTGAGTCGATGCATTAACGATTTTCACTCGAATATTAATCTATCAAATGGTCAAGCTCTTAAATGTGTCAAAATAATGTGTTTCAGTGTTTCTATATCTATCGTAGCTTTGTTGGTGTTTTCATATAATAATCAATTACGCCATATGTAGTATTAAGATTCATAAAGGATTAAATATTTCCTACAGCAAGAGATTGCTTTCTATCGTTTAAGTAATATGTTATAGGAATAGTTCTACATAATGTCATGATGGCATGAAACTTTTAATATTAAATGTGGTTATTCCTTTTCGAGGACGTAGAATTTTAAATCTCAAATATGATGTTGCAGGTACATATAAAAATTTCCATTGTGTTTTCTGATGATAAAACTAATATTGAAGTCATTTGTAGTTACTCCCGGTATATATAAATGGGAGGAGGTTAATTCTATATTCTATTTCCGGATTATAAATTTGAATGTAGTGAAGTAAGGATATTGGAAATTTTGAAAAAAAAAAAAAAAAAAACTATTTGAATGTCGCCGTTGTCCTATTCGTACGATAAGATAATGAGTAGTTTACGAGTTTTCTTCTTTGGTAATATAGTATATTTAGTAGTAGTAGAATTAAATTAAATGTGCTTTTTACCGCTTGTATCATTATTTTGCAAGGGTACAGACATTCTACGCAACCACTTCCGGCCTGTTACAGTGAAGTGAAGGTTGAAATGGCGAAGTGTTCAAATCAACACAGCCTTAAAGTTTCACATTTCCTATGTAAAGAATGTGTCATTTAATCTATATTTTTTATCTAAAGAACGAGACTATTGATTTAAACAGAAAACTTTGTTTATGAAATGTATTTTTTGTACAATTATTATTTTTATTATAAAGATACTATATTTTAAACGTCCATATTCTATTTTTTAGGCAATTTTATTCTAAGTCATATCATTTTCTATTTTTTTTATGTATAAAAATAGAATAATGTTCTGGTTTACAATCTCTTTTCAAAACAAACATTTTTCTATCTCATCTGTATTAATTTTAACTGTAGTTCTTTCGATAAATCTTTTTTAACTACCTATATTCTGAGAATATACATATTATACCCTGTATTATGTATTTTTTGGAACTCTATGTACGTACCTATACAAAATTAATCAATTATGTCTGTACCATATTCAGGATACTTGATTATCCTATATTTTTGTCGATGTATTTTGGAAACTGTGTCTACGAGATACAATAAAGTATTAGTGTAAGAAACTGTGTTATTTTATTACTTCATACTTGTACATACATATTAAACGAGATATACTGTAAATCTGCTGCAATTAGATCGCAAAATTTTATAGGATTTTAAGCTAATTTCCAATCTAAGTTATCTAGCGTTATTTCCAATTGCGTACTTTATAAAATTTGGTTGTAAATACATAATTTGGTCTCAAGTTTAGTGATGGAAACCACAGACAAAGCTAGATTCAAGAATGATGAGTATGCCTATATGTATATTTGTAATATACATTACAGATTAGATCTCGCCCACGACTCTGTTCACATGGATTTTAGATTTTGAATTTTCCCAGATTTCTTTTATATATATAGGCCTGGCCAGGTCGTAGTAATATGTCCAGCTTAACCTGAAACCTGTTAAATAAATAAAGTTTGTTTTTATGCTGACATATCAACATTTTTAAGAACAACGACCAGTATTAGTTCATCTAGTTAGACGAAACGATTGTTTTGAATCTTCTTCATATTATAAACTATGATCTCGTTTACTAGTACTTCCCGAACTCCCAAGGACTTCCTTCTGTTCTCGACTTTACAGTAGAGTTAGGTTACTATATAACCATGTGGATGAACTAAAGCGATTCTTCTTGCTTAACGTACATACTTTAAATTAAGTACCCTGTAATATACAGCGCGAAAAAGCACAGGTGATGCATAGATCCGATCTTCTCACAAAATATTGTATTACTGATAATATTTTGGGATGCGGTTGTGTAACTACGATAAATTTTTTGAAGAGGTCTGCAATGAATTCTGAAGATTACAGATTTGGACATTTCTTCTCATCTCTAGTGACTCAAATCTGGTTTATTTAAAAGTCACAATTTTATGTACTTTCTCTCATTTGTACTTCAGATAATTGCGTTCTTTATAACATACTTGTAACAAAAGTGTTAGGTATATCATATATTTATCATCGTGAGACTGTCAAAGTCCTTCGATTGCCTTAAAACAAACCCTAATGATTTGTAGACTTTACTAGTGACAATACGGTAAGGAAAATATAGTAAGGAAAATTGAGATCTTGACGCATCAAATTTCTCAGATCTTTAACCGGAGATAATCTTTCCAGGGCATTCTCCGCAAGTTGATAATCATGCACCACAAGGTTGTGTGCGCGCTTATACGATATAATAGAACACTTTGCCTTGTTAAATGTCAGCTTATTCCGTGTACTCCACTCTGCGACACTATCGATATCACTCTGCAGCAATTCACAATCAGAAGGATTCTTAATATTCATGAACAATTTTAGGTCATCTGTAAATAACAGAAAACGAGCCGCATTAACCGTATTAGGGAAATCGTTTATAAATAAAAAAAATTTCTAAAGGGCCAAGATTCGACCCTAGGCTTACTCAGGAAAACGTATAAAACGGTTAAGAGAGATGTCCTTTAAGCTGCACATAGGTACTGCCTCCTGCTACGGAAGTCGCAAGAGAAGAACTGTAGCAAGGCTGGGATAAATCCGGCAGCTGAAAACTTTCGGAGAAATATGTCGACCATATCAAATGCTTTATGGAAGTCAAAATAAGCCGCATGAATTTGAGAACCCAATCTATCGCTTGAGTGGTGTGGGTGTGAAATATTATTATTATAACTGCCAGTAATATAACATATTACTGGCAGTAGAACGACCAACCATGAAGCCATGTTGGACATCAGTTAGTTGCCTCTCAAGCTGAGCACTCACGATATGATATAGTATCGACTTAAGCAATTAACCGAAGACTGAAAGAACGGCTACAACGGTTTAGGTTTAGGGTCAACTTAGGTTTTTTCTGGGCATGCGTGGTAGACTTTCACGTAATAAAATAAATAAAGAAATTTCATAAAAGGCAAAGTTCAGTGGTTCTTTAAATTCAAAATAATTAATTGTAAAATAGATGCAAATTAAAAGTTACCAAGTATTTTTTGAGATTTCGACGGGTCCCAAGAACAAAATCTTATTGAAAAATAAGACGAAATCTATTTCATTATTTATTTGTATTGTACATGCTAAAAGATACATGGCACTATATTTTTTTTATTTATTAATCGTTTACTTTTTGAAATACTCAATTGAACATTATTTTATTTGAAATTTCCGCTGTGAAGCTTCCTACTGTAAAATGGTAATTTTTCATTTACGACTTTGTTCTAGGGGCCCGTCGATTTAA